>QNQO01002151.1:0-149704 GCA_003290165.1 Berberis thunbergii | reverse complement strand
TAGTGTTTCTAACTTTCGCCCAACTTATATGCTCTATCGAGACCAATTCTCAAGTTATGCAGATTTATCTGACCTAAATAAATAGGTTAATTTAACCTAGTCTTAATAACTGCAAGTGCACAGTGTCTAACTGGTAAACAATGGCAAGTACAGGTCGATCCCACAAGGACTGTGGTTGCAATTAAATTTCAGAGTTGACTTAAACTAACTTAAATAGGGGTTACAACAATCAAAATATCTAAACTAAAAATCAAATTAAAAAGCAAAATAAAAAGTTTTAAGAATATGAGAAGGGGAAACCAAGGCATTGAATCCACCAATTCAGTTTTTCAAGTTATTTTAATCTAACTTATTATTTTCTAAAGCAAGAATCTTTAGGGATGAAAATCCTTGCTTGCATCGATGATGTGATCGTTAAGAACAATTAAGTCTTATAACCAATGTTACAATTAACTTTAGCATAAATTATAGACTCCTAGCATTGAGTGTCTTATTACGGCACACTCAATCACAAGTCTAATTTATTAAGTTTCAACTCCTAGCATTGAGTGTCTTATTACGACACACTCATCACAAGTCTAACTTAACCAATTAAAATCAATGATTTAAATATTAGTAAATAAAACTCTAACTACCGAATAGTCTAGATCAAATCCGATATAATCGGTGAAGTAATTTACAATACTCAGAATTAAATGTATTTTGTAGTTAAGCACATAATAAAATAAAAAGTCAAACTAAAACAAACTCTTGAAACCCAATTGGTTTCATCTTAGCCTTGGCGAAGGGTTTAGCTCTCCATGGTAGCGGTGGTCATCTCCTCGTGGTGTGGTACGCCACAACTGATCTCTGCACGGATGCGGATCCCGAGAAAAGGGCTGCTGATGGACTGTGGTGGCTCTTACAGAATCTCAGGCAAATAACCAACTATTTGAAAACAATTGGTTCTCGCCAAAAATTGCGCTCCTCTGCGCTTCGTCTCCAGCGGGCATCGCTTGTTCCACCACTGCTGCTTCGCTCCTCGTGAGCGTCCTCTCCTGCCCGACCGGCCCGGTACCTGCAAGAAGACAGAGAAAAGGCGAGAAACAACGAGATAGGGAAACAGACAGAGAGAGAGAAAAGTAGAGGCGGTGCTCTTGCGAGCTCTATTTCGCGGCGGTGATGGCGGTGGTTGCGTGGTCTGGTTGTGATGAAGGAGCAGAAAAAGAGAAATGAATGAGGGAGAAACAATGGAGAAGAGAGGAAACCAGGAAGGAGGGTTCGAGAGAGACGAGCGGCAGATAACAGAAAAGAGGGAGAGAAACAGGGGCGGTTGTGGGTGAGGAGGTGGTGGCGATTGTGGGTGTGCGAACAGGGTGAGGAGGTGACGGCTGATGGTGGAGGAGGTGGTGATGGTGGGATTATCGCACTGCTGACTCTCCTATTGAGCGAGGATTGCCGGCAGGGTGGATTGGCGTGGTGGCTGGAAGAAACCCCAGAGAGGGGAAGAAAAGAGATAAGAGTTTCTCCAAACTAGGGAGAACTAAATAGGGTTCTCCTATTTTCTTGGGCTTGGCTTCTCCAAAAGGCGTTGGGCTTGGGTTTTTAGGTTAACATTTTGGATTTGGGCTTAGGTTAAATTAGGTGGACATAGGTTTATTTGGGTTAGGTTAGATACGTGACTTTGTACCACCGCTAGAATCGACCCAATTGTCATTCCTTAAATTTTCGCCTTAATACGATTTCATCGTTCACGCTCAAATTCCTACAAGACATGAAACGAAATAATTATTATAAAAATAATAATCGAAACACTAACATATATAAATTAAGGGATATATTATGTAATAAGTACGTGAATATCAAATACCCCCAAACCTATATTTTGCTAGTCCTCGAGCAAAACAATAAAAACAAAATTTTAACTCACTTTCGCAAGAATCATCGGTTGCACTTACCTTAAACGTGCAACAAGGCTTTAAACCCCTAGATTACTCTAGTGGACGAGTTATAGTCTCGTGAGGGTTTCCAAAAATTTTACCCACAAACATTATGACTCAATAAATTTTCAAACATGGTAACTCGATCTATTATCCTCAGAGTAAGAATCTAATTGCCAAAAAAATTTGAAAACAACTAACAGTCTCACAATAATATATCAAAGAGCCTCACAACAATTTAATATTACCCAAAGGTTAAATAAATTTCATCAATTATTCCAACTTGAAGTGTGTGTGTGCATTGCCTTATCAACATAATTTTATTTTTCTCAGCAAAGATACGACTAGATAACCTTTGAATTGTACGATTCGACTACAAATCTCTCTTGTCACTCAGAATGACTCACTCAGAGATTGGTTAGTTATCACTCAGTTTATATGTGAGAAAAAGAATAAATTATGGAAAGACAAACATTTCACATATAATAATCATGAAAAAACGGATTTTTCAAAGAATGAAATGAATATGATCTCATGGACAGGAATATCAATTACTTTGAGAATGTTGAATCACACGTCATAGTTCTTAATTATTTAATCTTCACGTCTATGAACCAAACTTTACTTAAGATCAATTAGGTCTTTATTAGGTTGTAATGAGACTAAGATTTTGGCTAACAAGAATGGAAAAGGATACGAGAAAATTCTCTGAGAATGGATACACCCTTTAATAAGCACGTGGGGCTCTGAAGAATAAACCAATGTTGTACACCATTAATTTTTTTTCCTTCGAAATTCTTCTTCATATCTTTTTTTTTTTTTTGTATACATGCTTTCCCCTTCTGCACAATAAAACATTTCAGTCCCGAGGATTCATGGAATATTTAATTTCAAACTCTTTTTATTTGCCTATTTCAAAATACATCAACCATACACATTCTTAGAGACATTGCGTAAGGATAAAAATAATTCGGGATATTACTCTCTAATTGGGTAAGTACTGGAAATGAGGTTAGCAGAGAAAAAGTCTATTTAAAGGCTCAAATGGCTGCAAACGGATATTTATCATTGGGTAGGCTAAAAGGCTAAAGAACAGTTCAAAGAAAAAAAAATGCCTATATCACTTCTTAAGCTCTAGTCAGTATTATGACATCTCAACTAAATAAATCAAGAAGTTCTAATGTAATAATTCAATTTTAACGACATTCTCAAAGCAATCAATAAAAGAAACAAGAACAATGAGATCATAAACGAGAAAATGCGGACTCAATAAAAGTCAGAGTTTATTTAATAACCCTCAGAAAAATAAAATGTCTCAAAACTTACAAGGGTTAAGTCTCCACTATTATTCTAAGGTTTTCTAGTTAATATCTTACTGATTAATTTCAAATCATGCTAAATCGGCATATAGTGCAAGAATGGTCGAGTCCAAAAATCACATGAAATATATTTAACTTAAAGATAATATCAAACCTTATGTTTCCTATTGATATATAAAAGTGACAACTGAAAGCATGTGTTCCTCAAATTTAAAGGCATGCTTGAAAGCACATCATCTTCATTGGAAATAACTTAGATTTGAATGCATTTTCAAATTGAAAATTTTCACACAGTCATAATTAACTATGTATTCAATGGAGATTGAGTAGAATACAATAGTCAATTGTGAAATACATTTCATTTCAAAAATTTTGAAGAATGCAGAAAAAACTCTTAAACCTCACCCCCAAACCTAAACCAAACATTGTCCTCAATGTCTAAAATGAATGATCATGACAAATGCAGGAAAAAGAAAAGATGAAAGTTAAAGTGATATTACCATGGGAAATTTTTTACCAATTTCGATGAAATCTTCCACCAATGAATGCTCAGAGACAATAAGAACTGTGGACTCATCATGATAAATTGATAAAAAAAAAAAACAATACAGGACACAAATGAAAATAAAATTTAAAAATTTTAAAAATTACATGTTCAGTTGTAAGTCAAAATTGTTACGGAGCTAACGAGTATGAGTAGAATGCAACTAGAAAGAACTCGAAAATCAATCCAGACTAACCATAATGACACAAACTGGAGCTAGGTTGCCTCCTAGGAGCGCTTGGTTTAATGTCATCAGCCCGACATATATTCTCCCTCATGAATGATATATCATGAAGTGACGAGGAAGAACATAAGGAACATACACCTCAAAAGGGTTAAGGAATCATACACCAACAACCTGAAAAGTTGATGATCAATCCACTAAAAAATGACAACCACATGCAACACAAGATATACTAGCACATCCCAAAAGTTGCAAGGACACCATCTAAAATCATATAGAAATTGTAAAGAATCTCACATTCCTTGGAAGTCAGTAGGGATCTTAAACATGAATGAGTCGCAAATAGTGATATGCAACAAAGGATCTCCCTTACTCCTAAATGGAACATCCTAAGTCTGGTTCCAAATCAGATGATTGGATAATTTTCACATCAGGATGGTGAAAATTGAAATCCTCACTCAGGAACATGGGGTCCACATAATTAGCCTTGGTCAATGGAAATGTAATGCAGGTAGATGTCACTATAGATATATCAGGTGGCACATGCTCATCACATGAATCACACAAAGATGTTGGGCTGGATAGCTCAACAACACCCCAACCCTAGAGTTGACACTACTTATGGATTACACTATTTTACTAGATATATCTCTCGACTTCTTTGGGACAACCTGTTTTGAATTCAATACAGATGAAATAATAACAGGCAAAGTATTATCAGTACCTGAAAACGCATACCTGAGGGTGTCAGGTAATTGTTTAAGGTTAAGCTCAGGTGGCTCAACTGATGGGACTAGTTTTGACTCACTGAGTGGAAGAGGCTCCACTTTAGACTTCCATTTATAACTAGGATCCATAATGGGGACTAAGTCAAGCAAATCATTGACTTTCCTAATGGAATCATCAACATCAAAGTCTAAACTAAAATGAGTCAAACGAGCCTCTAAATGGTCATGTTTATCATGAAAACAGCCAAGGGGATACTCTAAAGAATGTTCACAGTTTGATTCTATGCATGAGTCACTAGGAAGGCATATGTCTAATGAGTCAACATGGAAGGAGATGTCTGTAGTGTCTCAGAATCTACAGGTTCATCAATAAATGAGGCTTTATCAGCCTTCTTATGAGAGGAGGATGCAACCTGTGTAAAATGGGTGAGGATATAATAACACTTATGTCAGGCATTCCTACCTGATTGTCAACCAGTTTTCTACTCCTAAGGGTAGTAATGGATTGGACATCTTCACTGTCCGGCTCAGATGTGCCACTAATTTCAAATTGACCATTTGGCTTGGAAATATGTTGGCTAGGGACTTCCTCTGACTCTATCTCAAGACGTGACTCAGCTATCTGACTCAAAGTCATCGCAAGTTTCTTGATAGCTTGAGCATTTTGTTGAGAAGTAGCTATCAATTCTGTAATGTCCTGAGAATTTTGCTCAAGCATATCTCCAATTCGCTGCATAAAACGAGTTAATGTGTCCTCTAAACTAGATGTGTTAGAAGGAGGAACAATTCGATTAGGTTGAAGCTCACTAGCAGGAATGGAAAACTTGAGGAGTCGGGGGAGTGACAATAGGGCCTCCATGGTACTGACCATGGGACCATGAGAAGTCAGGATAATATGCTGAACATGAGTTGTAATAATCTGAATATGGATCATAAGCAGGTTGTCGCATGGCATTAAATGCATTGACTTGCTCAGGAAACCAAGATGGATAATCATTGAGGTTCATTTTTTTTATGCAAGCCTAACCTCTATATGAAGATAACCTAACTCTAAAAAAAATAAAAATGGAAAAACCTAATAAGGACCTATATGATGCGCAAGCAAGATGAATGAAAAATGACCCTAGATAAGTACCTAGCAATACAATCATTCAGATTGCCTTCGGGTACTGCGCAGCTGATAGCTATAGCCCCACGAAAAATCGAGGTTTCTATGCAGCAAATTAATCTCGTGAGAAACTAATTTACTAGGTAGAGGTTGTAACGTCTGGTAATCCCTACTCCTTTTTATTACCTATGTTTGTTACTAATCAAGGGCTGAAATCCATTTTAATTAGCCTATCTGCGGGACAGAGCACGGAGTTTCCCAGCATAAAAAATATCCTGAAATCTAATTGCTCCTTTCTCCTTTTCTACCTTCATCTTAAAGTGTAATGCCAGTTTCAGAACTATTCCAAGATTGGATATGTTCCTTCACTTGACTACTTTAAACTTTCAAGTTTTAAAAGAGGGGTCCTATGAGCGTCTTGTCGTAATTTATCTTGCTACAAATTTTAATAGTGAGGGCTTAGGTCCCTAACCCTAAAATAGATGGTGGTTAACCTATTCGTGGGAGAGAGCACAAAATTTACAGCATCAGAAATATCCTCAATCTATTCAAATTTGCATGCAATTCTAGCTAAAAACAAAACAAGCAAAACACACAGTAATTCACTCAGAAACCGCGTGCAGATGCGATGGGAAGAAGTTACCTCCAGCATGAACCTCTCTTGGGTTACTTGCGACGCCGGTAGAAGTTGAGTTGACGTCGATCAGAAGCACCGTCCACCTGACGGCTCGCCGACTTCTAAGAGTGTTCGCGCGATAGCAACCTGTAAACAATTTTCACCTTGTGCCTTTTGTTTTTTTTGTTTTTTTATGCAACTGTAATATATGTTTCCCACCTGTTAATACCTGCAAAAAAAAAAAAAAAACAAAGACAAGTATCAAAACTTCTAAGATTTAAAAGAAATAACAAAAATATATAATCAAGCATATCCTAAAAGCAAAACAATCTATATCTGACCTAAATTTTTTATTTTTTTATTTTTTTATTAACCTAAACTACAAATTAGTGAAAATAAACTCTTAAATTCAATTACACCGCTACAGTCCCCGGCAACGGCGTCAAAAACTTGATGTAGATTTAACTAACCTAAATAAATTGGTTAATTTAACCTAGTCTTAATAACTGCAAGTGCACAGTGTCTAACTGATAGACAAGGGCAAGTACAGGTCGATCCCACAAGGACTGTGGTTGCAATTAAATTTCAGAGTTGACTTAAACTAATTTAAATGGGGGTTACAACAATCAAAATATCTAAACTAAAAATCAAATTAAAAAGAAAAATAAAAAGTTTTTAAGAATATGAGAAGGGAAACCAAGGCATTGAATCCACCAATTCAGTTTTTCAAGTTATTTTAATCTTACTTATTATTTTCTAAAGCGAGAAGCTTTAGGTGGGCACGATTCGGTAAGGTTCCAAATTTTGAGGAACCTAACTCAAACCGTTTAAAATTTTAACGGTTTCGATTCGGATCGGTTCTTCTATTTTGAACGTTGGAACCGAACCTAACTCGAATCGTTTACAACGGTTCGGTTCCTACGGTTCCTGTATTATATATCTCCAAAAATATTAATAGGCCACGTTGCCATGGACTTGTGCAATGTATTGCCATACATGGATCCAAAATTCATTTTTAAAATTTTGAATGGACTCGATCAATAGCATGATCATAGTCTAAATGAAAAACCCGAACCTAACCATACCTAGGAAATCTCTATCTGTTCTCCTTTTCAGGTTTATAGACACATAGACATTACCATGACAAGTTTGAAGAGACAACCCAAACTATAAAAATGTCACAAATTTGTTCGGGTCTTCAATAAATAATGCCTCTAAATCAACAGCTACTTAAAAAAAATGTAAGAATGTGTAGAGGGACTCACCAAAGAATGGGTAATCAAAGAAACTTCTCTGACCATCTTTGCACTGGTCACAAAAATAGTGCCAGTCACCATAGCATATCCTCTTGTTTCCTCTACAAATGACACCAATAGGAGCACAGACCCCAACAATAGCTTGAAGAGAGAATCCGTGAGAATGGGAGGAGGAAAAGCAAGAACAAGTAGTAATGGAAGAATAAGCAAAAAATTAGACTTTTTTTCCAGCTAATCGGATCGGAACCAAACTGAATCGTTTCACAATTTTTAAAAATCAAAACCGAACCATTTGAAGTAAAACGGTCCGGTTCGGTTTGGATCCGCGGTTCCTGAACCCGTTTGCCCACCCCTAGCTTTAGGCATGAGAATCCCTTGTTTGCATCAATGATGTGATCGTTAAGAACAATTAAGTCTTATAATCCAATGTTACAATTAACTTCAGCATAAATTATAGACTCCTAGCATTGAGTGTCTTATTACGGCACACTCAATCACAAGTCTAATTTATTAAGTTTCAACTCCTAGCATTGAGTGTCTTATTACGACACACCCATCACAAGTCTAACTTAACCAATTAAAATCAATGCTTTAAATATTAGTAAAGAAAACTCTAACTACCGAATAGTCTAGATCAAATCCGATATAATCGGTGAAAGTAATTTACTAATACTCAGAAATTAAATGTATTTTGCAGTTAAGCACATAATAAAATAAAAAGTCAAACTAGAACAAACTCTTAAAACCCAATTGGTTTCATCTTAGCCTTGGCGAAGGGTTTAGCTTTTCATGGTAGTGGTGGTCATCTCCTCGTGGTGTGGTACGCCGCAACTCATCTCTGCACGAACACAAATCCCAAGAAAAATCTGCAAATACACTGTGGTGGCTCTTATAGAATCTCGAGGTGCTAATAACCAACTGTTTGAAAAACAGTTGGTTCCCGCAAAAAATCGCGTTCATCTGCCCTTCGTCTCCAGCGAGTAGTGCCTTGTTCTGCCGCTGTTGCTTTGTTCCACGCGAGCGACTTCTCCTCCTGACTGGCTTCGGTACTTGCAAGAAGACAGAGAGAAGGTGAGGAAACAACAAGATAGGGAAACAGACAGAGAGAGAAAAGCAGAGGCGATGCTCTTGCGAGCTCTGTTTCGCGGCGGTGATGGTGGTGGTTGCGTTGTCTGGTTGTGATGAAGGAGCAGAAAGAGAGAAGTGGAGGAGGGAGAGACCGTGGAGAAGAGAGGAAAATAGGAAATAGGATCGAGCGAGGATTGCCGCAGGGTGGATTGGCGTGGTGGCTGGAAGAGCCCCCAGAGAGCGGAAGAAAAGAGAGAAGAAGAAAGAAGAGTTTCTCCAAACTGGGGAGAGCTAAATAGGGTTATCCTATTTTCTTGGGCTTGGGTTTTTAGGTTAGCATTTTGGGTTTGGGCTTGGGTCAAATTAGGTGGACCTAGGTTTATTTGGGATAGGTTTAGATATGTGACTCTCTACTTTGTACCACCGCTAGAATCGACCAATTGTCATTCCTTAAATTGTCGCTCACGCTCAAATTCCTACAAAGACATGAAAATGAAATAATTATTATAAAATATAATAATTGAAACACTAACATATATAAATTAAGGGATATATTATGTAATAATTACGTAAATATCATCAAGTTCATTGAAACACGGAAATTATATTAATATGAGTTATCTAATAAACACAACTTGAATCACTTTAAAATGTTTTGAAATGAGCAACTTATGGTCATTTTACTGAAATCCTGTGAATCTGCCTTACAATAAAAATGGGGTAGTGTCCCTAACTTTTGGCCAACTTATATGCTCAATCAAGACCGATTCTGAATCTCATCAATACACAAAAATTGTATTACTATGAGTTATTTAACAAACACAATTTGAATCACTTCAAAATATTTTGAAATGAGCAAGTTATGGTCATTTTACTAAAGTTACGCAAATATGTCCGAAAAAATATTTTGTTTTCACCCATTCGCCTGGACCTCTGCTAGATTTTGCAAAAAACTCACCTGCACCCTTGCGACTCGCAATGTGCATTGCGAGATTTTGAAAAATCATCGCCTGAAACTTTGCGAGATTTTGCAATAACCTTGTCTGGACCTCTGCGACTCGCATTGTTCATTGCGAGGTTTTTTTTTTACAAATTCTTGCATTGTTTCGTACAAATAGTACATTTTTCCTCCAAAATTCTCGCATTGATTCATTTTCTGGTGAACTAGTGAGTAGTGACTAAATAAATAAGGAATCCTCCAAGGAAACTGAAATTTCAAATGTTATGTTAACAAAACAATAATTTCGTGAAGCAATCGAACGAATCAAATGAAGGGGGAAGAAGAATCGGGTGCTTGCGTTTTGCATTTTGCATTTTGCATTTTGAATGCGATAGGGAAGATGCGTTGCCTTTGCGTTTTGAATGGGGGATAAAAATGTTGATTTGCTTGGAGTCGATTTTGAGTTTTGCGTTTGAGAGGTTGCGTTTTAGGGAGGTTGCGATTTTGGGTTCAATTTTTAGTGGTTTATGTTTTGAGGGGTTTCGATTTTGAGAGATATTCGAGGGTTGGTTTTGTATTTGCAAGAGATTTGAATGTGAGGAGAGAGAAAATTTGAATGGGGGAGGGGAGGGGAGACTTGTGTTTCGATTTGAATGATAAGGAGAAAAATGTTGTTTCTTTGTTTATATAGGTGGTATAGGCAAGAGTGGTGGTGTGAAAAATAAAGTAAGTGGTGTGGGAGAGTTAAATGGTGTGAGAAATCACTTTTGGTGATGTGGAGTAGTCGTTGCCTTATATCAATGATGGATGTATATATGATGCTTGTGTATTTTGCAAGGGCTCGAGCTATTAGCCTAGCTCATGGGATTGACACTAAACCTTCACCAGATCTTCCATCTGATCGCACCAATTTATGCTCCAATCTTCGATTTTTTTTCTTGAAAGTTACTTCTATGTTGGTCGTCTACCACTAGTTATGCTTTTGGTAAGCAATGTTTCTGCTCATGCTTCGCTTTTGTTTCACAATCCACCGCCACAGTAGTTTATGTTTTCTCATCTAGCATTGATCTAACCCTTCATCCACTCTACCAACCTATCTTTTTGTGTTAACTTTGTTGAGCGAATTACCCAATATTTATGTGAGTAATCTCCAAACCCAAGATCTATCTTAATCTTTCGGAGAAAAAGAATACAAACAAAGAGAATGATAAACTAACAATGCAATCACAAAGCACACAAAGAGGTATTGTGGTTTAGCTGTCACGCCCCGACTTGCCGATGAACCCGCAATGTGGCGATGCGTGATCTAAATCCATAACCAACGTTCAAATCATAACTAGACCCAACATCATAAATAACAGATTACAATAAAATTTAAACAAAATTAAAAGTATATGTCCAATCTTACATCACAGTGACAAGATCAATATATACAATTATCCAGGATTTATCAGAGTATATAAGTACAACGGAAATATTACAACTATTATAAAACAAACCAGCATTGAGTGGACAAGACTAAACAACAACAAAAACAAGTCAACAACTGAAGACTAGTCTTAAGCGGCATGATTAGCAAGTACAACAACGTCGTCTGCACTCCAATAAAGTCACACCCCTTGCAAGTCAGCAAAACACAAAGCTAGCTGGTGCAAGTGACTATATACAAACATCAATACAATATATAATAGGAAGTCATGCTACCCAATAATGAATATCTGAGTAATTCTATATGCATGATTCATAAAATGAATAAGCAGTGTCCCTATACAAGTTTCTCGATTCTCGAACGCATCGTATCTCTAAGGATTTTGTTTATAAGTTCATGTACCAAACAACAAGGCAGTCAATGCTAAATAATATTCACGTATTTTATACTTAAATTACTTTATAATTTCTATTTGTTAGTGTTTTGAATATTGTACTTCATTCTAATTATTTAATTTTCATGTTTTTATAGGATTGGGAGCTTAAACGGTGAAATCATATAAATGCGAACTTCAAAGAATTATTCAAGCTATTAGGTTTGTGTTAGCGGAATTGCTTCGCTAGTACGTTGCACAGATCCTATTAGTCTATCCTTGTAATAATAGTACGACAAACTAGTGGATAGAGACTCATTCCTTGTTTGTCTGTACTCTGTAGTAGTTGTAGTTCAAGTGTGTTATCATGGGTTGAACATTATGTCCAAACTAAGCCATGGATTCCGGCATGAATCGGTTTGTTATGGTTGCTTATCGACAAGTTTTCGATACTGTCATTATCATCCCATTTGCTCATTTCATTCATCATCAAAGCCCATTCCCGATATTTTTGAGGTCGATTACATGGATTTTGGTTCTCCAAGCAATGCAGTCTTCCCACATATCCTCGCCTAATCAAAACTCAATGATATCTTCATACACCGCCTTCATCCAAGTTTACCCTCCATTAATTAACTTGCCAATCTAGACATTTTATAATTGGCGCCGTGTTTGGTCTCCTCTGCACATGACCAAACCAAGTTAAACGTCTTTCTCTAATTTTGTCCTCTATGGGCGCTATACCTAAGTATCTCCTAATTCTTTCATTTCTAATTTAATCCTTACGAGTTTTACCATACATCCACCTTAACATACGCATTTCTGCTACTGTCATCCTATGCGTATGTTGTCCCGTAGTAGCCAAACATTCTGAACTGTATAGCATAGCTGGTCGAACAATTGTCTTATATCATTTTCCTTTTAGCCTTGCATGCTTCATTCTATCGCATAATACTCCTGACGTCATTTTCCATTTCAACCAACCAGCTTTAATCCTATGGTTTACATCTTCTCCAATAGCCTCATTCTTTTGAATTATAGATCTTAGATATCAAAAAGCCTCACACTCTGGGACCTCTACACATTCGATCTCAATTGCATTACTTCTCCCTCGTGGTTCACAACCAAAGTTGCTCATTTCATTGAAAAGTATAATTGTCTTTTTCTTATTTGTGTTATTGTCAGGTAAAATCTTATATGTGATACTACTTGTATTCCAATTCCATAGAGTGCCAACGACAAGCCGACAACTTACAATATCCTATAAAATGCCCTACTTGCGTTGAGGGTGATCATAAATATATTTGCATGAACTCTGTGAAGTTATTTTTCCATTGAGTAAGATTTTCCTAGAAGCCAATACAACATTTTTTTTTTTAAAATTCATCAATCAACTATAAATATAAATAAATGAAAAGAAGAAATACAAAAGGAGTGATAATCTTTTGATCACTATTGAATATAAATGGAGTGAGAATTTTCAAGTTAACTTCAGACACTTTGCAACCCCTCCTTACATTGGACATTTAAAATTGCTAAAACCTTTTCTCTTAATTTCAAATTTCGATGGAAATCTGGACATTATGTTGAGCAAGACAATGTCTGAATGGATTTTGGGAAGTAGGAGATGGGCTGCATTTTCCCTTCTTGGACAACTTAGCATTTTTGAATGAAAATGAGGTTTTCAATGTTTTAGTGTTTCTTTTGTCTTTAAATTGAGATGTACATTTTATTTTATTTTTTTTACTTAAAATTTTCATGATTCACATTAAATAATAATTTTAAAACCTCTAAGAGTCCCAAAATACTCAAAAGTAATTAGCTTTGAGAAGCATCTATCTTTGGTAGAGAGCCTTACACTATAAATAAGTTTTGGTTTTAAAATGTAAATATTGTGGAAGAGATCATGTTTAAAATGTGTCACAAGGTTGGTTTGAATGTTGTTCTTTTAAACTCACACAAAGATTGCTCAAATATTAAGTGTTTTATATTAAGGTGAATTCATGTACATATTGTTTTTATATCTTGTGCAAATTATACTCATTTTATAACACATTCACAAGGTGCAACAAATGGGTATCGGAAAAGCTATCAATTTGTTTGGCACTCCCCAATTCCAAAATTACATTTAAATATGCGGTTTTTCCTAAGTGCATTGGTTTTTTGCCTGATGCAATCCAACGGTGCCTGGTTGCACCAGGCAAAAAACCAGTGCACTGTAGAAGCACTCTTAAATATGTGACAAAGTGTTGCTCAAAATTTACACATTTGAACCACTATGCTATTGAACATTTTTCATGGTGTAAGAGTTTTCCAAAAGATGTGTAATGTCGACCACCAAAGTTACTATTACAATATAGTGAAATCCTAATTTGGCGCGTTATGTTTATAGTCACTTTTAAGTTTTAGGTTAGGGTCTAATCATTTAAAAATTTTAAAGGACACCTTGGCTACTACCACCTATCCACTTCCACTAAAATTACTATTACAATCTATTAAAATCCTAATTTGGCGTGTTATGGTTATGGTCACTTTTAAGTTTTAGGTTAGGGTTTAAGCGTTTTAAAATTCAAAAATTCTACGATGCCTGGTCTTGTATGTCTGGTGCGTGCTTGAATGACATCAGGCAAGTGCACCGCATGGTACCAGTCACGTGAATGGCTTGGAAAAAAAATGATCCGATTTGAACCTAAAAAAGGGGAAGAGGCACGTGTCTGGTACCATCCTGACATGCCAGATCAGATACCATAGTCTTACGCTTTAAAATTTTAAAGGACACCTTCGCTACTACCACCTGCCCACACTCATGCATCCTTACTTTTAAAAAAATCTCTCTAGTCGCATGCCCAAATTCACAACCATTTTTCATCTAGGAGATATGAGATTCACAACCATTTTTCATCTAGGCGATATGAGATTCACAACCATTTCTCTCATATCGCCGGACCTCTACGAAGCGCACAAAGAGCATGGATGCTCTTAGTGATAAAAACTCCCACAAATATTATGTTTAAACCTCCATTGCAAAATGATGCAAGCAAATGCAAAAGCTAGTAGTTGTAAGTTGTTATGACTTGTGTGACCAACAAATTCTTTCCACACCAATGAGGGGAGATGATGGCCCTACTCATAAATTTGCCGTAAAATATGGTTAAGAAAATGTTTTCTTCTGATCAATATGTTTTCTGCTATAGTATCAATTGCAATAATTGGACCTCAAAAATGATTTGTGAGCAAATTATTTGAGGCAAATTTAGAAAAAGAGAAAGACCATCATCACCTTTAGTATACTTTACATTCACACACTTTTTCTTATTCTCTCCTCTCCACAGCTGATCTCTGTTTTTTCAGGCAAGGAAGAAAGAAAGGAACAGTTTTTCCAACATTTCTCATCAAATTCGAAAACCCCATGATTTAATTTTCCCAGATACCAACCCCAACACAAGAGTGGGAGGGAGCAGATTTCTAAAAACCCTAGCTTCTTTCACCTAATCTCTCAATCTAGCCGACCCAGAGAGTTAGATTGGCGATTTGATTGTTGGGTTTCCACAAGAAGGTGAAGGATTTGATTGATTGAGTTTCTTTTATGGAGGACACTCAGATAGATGATCGAACTGATAGCAGCGATTTCACATCAGAAGATGAAGGAACAGAGGATTACAGGAGAGGGGGTTATCATGCTGTGAGAATCGGTGATACATTCAAGAATGGATGTTATGTTGTTCAGAGCAAACTGGGTTGGGGCCATTTCTCTACAGTCTGGCTTGCTTGGGACACTCAGCACTTGGTATTGTTCTAGTTGTCACTCAATCTCTGTTTTGTTCAGTGAAAGATTCCTTTATCCATTTTTGTAATGGGGTTTGGTTGTTTGTATTATATTTGAAGTGATTTTGTTTCAATTTTTATTCCACATTTATAGTTCAAGATGAAGCTTCTATCAGTTTTGTGTAATGAGGTGTTCTTGATGAGTTCTGTGTTATTTGGTATCTAAAAGTGAATATGAAGACCTCTATTATACTTGTTCTCAATGGGTAGAAAAAAATGGGTGTCTTTATAGTTTAAATGGTTTACTTAATTGTTCTAGGGTTTCTGGGCATCTTTATCAAATGCTGAATACATTGTTCTGTTTGTGTGAATATGTATTAGTAGTTTCAGTGAAACCTTTCATATGCATGGTTATCTATCCGGTGCAATGGTGTTGATGATTTTTATCCATATTGAATTGCTTGCATTTGTGTGATTTTTGCAGCGGTATGTAGCTTTGAAAGTTCAGAAGAGTGCTCAGCACTATACCGAGGCAGCAATGGATGAGATAACTATTCTCAAACAGATTGCAGATGGTGACCCAGATGACAAGATGTGTGTTGTGAAGCTTTTGGACCATTTCAAGCATTCTGGGCCGAACGGGCAGCATGTTTGTATGGTTTTTGAGTATCTTGGTGATAACCTTCTCACACTTATTAAATACAGTGGTTACCGGGGAATTTCTATTAACATGGTCAAGGAAATTTGTTATCATATTTTAGTGGGTCTTGATTACTTGCATCGGCGGTTGAACATCATACACACTGATTTGAAGCCAGAGAATATCTTACTCTTGTCTACCATTGACCCTTCTAAAGATCCGAATAATTCTGGTGTTCCTCTCATCCTTCCAGGCAGCATGGACAAATCTTTGTTTGAGCCTGGGGCTTCTAAAGAACTCAAGAGTTTAAATGGGGATGTGGTAAAAAGTCAGAAAAAGAAAATCCGGAGAAAGGCAAAACGTGCGGCACAGGGCTGTGTGGGGAAGGAAGCATATGAGGAAACTGGACCAGACCCAAAAGTAGCTGGGACAGTAGAGTCTACCAGTGATTCAAAACCAAATGAAGATGATGCCAAAGATGAACCTTCTGTTAGCAAAAGTAATCCATCTAATGCTGATGGAGTAAAGGACACTCATCAAGGTTATAGAAAAAAAAGTCGCTCTTCTAGGCAAAAACTGTTGCAATCAATTGATCTCAAATGCAAGTTGGTTGACTTTGGGAATGCCTGTTGGACATATAAACAGTTCACAAGTGATATTCAAACAAGGCAGTATCGCTGCCCAGAGGTTCTTCTTGGATCGAAATATTCTACCTCAGCCGATCTCTGGTCATTTGCTTGCATTTGTTTTGAGCTGGCAACGGGTGATGTTCTCTTTGATCCTCACAGCGGTGATAACTTCTATAGGGATGAGGTATGTATGCATGATTATTTTCCCGAGCTTTTCATTTTAATGATGTTTTATCAAGCTATTGATTGGTATAATGTTGTTTCTATGGTACATATACATTATTGACAGTTCTCCTTCAAATGCCTCATTTGGTAATTTCTCAGGAATTTTTTTTTTCTGCTACTTATTCTATCTACGCAATTTTCATTGCATGGTCTGTCATATGTGAGAATCTTTGATCACTGAACGTGTGGGTGCGTCACTTTCTAATTTGTGGTGCACTTTCTTTTGGCCGTTTCTTGTGATGGTGCACATTCATTTGTCCATACCAAATGTTAAATTTCAGGCAAATGGTACTTGACTCGGGTGTTATTGGTGTATCCCAACGCATAAGTAATTGTTACTTTTTTTGGGTTGTTTTATGTTAAGAGCATTTCCAATGTGTTATTAAACACAATGGTTAGGTTATTTGATTTTAGTGTGATTCTGTCATTTGACTCATTTTCAATTGGATATTTGAAATATTGGTATGTACCCCTCATGTCCTGCATTTACAAAATCATGACTCAAGAGTTTTGTTGATATAACTCTTGGAGCCATGTTTGTTCTATAATGATTTTTGTCCTAACTCAAGTGAAAATATTGGGGTATAGCCGTACAGGTGATGTATCTACTAAAATCTATGGGTCACTGTATCACAAAAATAAAAATAAAAATAAAAAAATGGAGGACCCCTCAGTACTATATTACAAGTGCATTAGCTGAAGTTTAGTCTTCTAATCTAACACATCAAGATGGTAGGATGCCATCTTGTGTTGCCACTTCGATGATTTTGCAGCTTCAGTCCTTAAGTTTGGGTGCTTAGGTGTTTATTCAAGGGTAGGCTTTAAACTGCATCATTGGCAGGTGTTTTGTAGGACTTATGGTCAGTATCTAGGAGCTCAGGCACACTTGTCGGGATATACATGATCTTGCATATCATAATAGGGATTATGTTTTATGCATGGGTGGACAATGGTCGTACTTTGAATTATTATGTCAAATATTGCTGACAATGTTGGTGATACTATAAATGCCCAGAGGTAGTAGGACAAAGTTGCATTTGAATATGAAACACAATCAAGATACACAGTATTTGCACTTTCATAACAAAAATTTTAGGCGCCAATTGTTTTCTTGGTGGGCCATGGGACTGTTTTGTCTAGTCATTGGGTCATAGTCTTTTGAGAACCGAACCCAGCCCACTCCTCTTCCTTCAGTTTTGTGTCCTAAGCCAGTCATTTCTATGGTGGATAGTCAGAGTTGTAGTGAAGGCCCATCGATATTGCAAGTTCGGTCTCACTTACAAGAAGATGAGGCTCAAACCGTGTACGATAAGTCCTATTCCTGAAGTGATCAAAGCCTCCAAGGCGAGGACAGGCTTGATCTGATTACTAGGAAGGCAAGGCAAAATGTACCAGGAGGAGCATGAAGAGATGGTTTTGACGAAGGGGAAAGCGAGGATGAGCAGCCGATGGGGTCATTCAGTGACCACTTAGTATCCCTCGCCCCTTTCCCACGTTCCCTCCCTCGACCCCTAGAATTTTCGTTCTAAATTCTGAATGAGAGGCCCCTTGCTATCCAGTGGGCTCAACCTAGGATGTTCTCGATTTTGATGTAGAAAAGAAAAATTAACACAACTTTACTGCTAGCTTGTTTGAATGAGAGAGTAATTGGGGAGGGGGTGAGGGTGGAGGGAAGCTATATGTGACATTCCCTAGTCGCATGGATGGGAAGGCTGGGCATGGTCCATCCTGTAATCCCATGAAAGGCCATTCAAGGTGACCCAACACACATGGTGTTGGTGGTTTAGTCCCACATAGTGTGTGGGATTGGATAGTAGCTTATATAAGCTAGTCTATTCGTCAATTGTACCGAGGCCTTTCAGGGCAAAACCCCACACCCTTTGGGTTGCTAAGTTGGGGACAATATCAGTATAATGCAAGCTTTGCTCTTAGAAGTCGACTTTAGCCTAGGTTCACAACTAGAGCGAAGCGGGTTGTGACACTATATGACATGTAATCCACTAAACCATTAATGTAAGGTGGCACCTTTGGGATTCATTTTGATCTTCATGAAAGCAATGAAATATTAGCTTGAAAAAAAATTATGCATGAACTATAATTATATATATGACGTAATATGGGATATTAATTATTTTATTATTTAAATAATGTGCTTTAGAAGTTCGAGTAGGATTTAGGCTTAGATTTTCTTTAGTTTAAATAGGCAGATGAAGAAATTGTAATTAGTTTAGTTTGAGTTTTGAGAATACATTGAAGTTGTGAAACTTTGTTTATCAAGTTTCGGTTATATTTTGGTTTGTTAAACCAATCAATTTTGGTATCAGTGTGGTGAGATCTTGGAGAAAGATGTCGCGAAAGTCAATGTAGATTGGGAGAAATGACCCGTGTTTGATGTGTACGAAGGGTATAGGTTATTTGCAAATCATTACGTTGTAATGGCAAAGCTCACATCACGAAAAATTTCAGGTTTTCACATTAAAGAAAATTTGAAGATCGAATAAGTTCACAACAAATGGGTGGTTGTGGAGAACAACCATAATTTTTCCAAGCCTTTGAGTCAAGAAATGCGATACATCACTAATTTTATTCAAAATCAGAAAGAAAAGTTTTATAAGCCCTAACCCCATCCAAACCCAAAACAGAAGAAGAGAAGTGAGAGAGGAAGATGAATGGATACCTGATGTCGAGCAAACCCACCGCAAGTCAATCAATACCATGGTCAACCACAACTGTTGTCAGAATCCTATTGCCGGAGAACACCAAATCGGTCCAATCCGCGAGGGAGAACACAACGACAAGCTTCACACCATCAATTTGCATCTCCTTTGGCCATTGTAAATTGCTAGCATAGTCACAAGCACCTGTTCGCGATCGAAGCAGGCCTACACTTCCAATCGTCTAGGCGCAAAACCATGGCATCCATCGAGCAGTGCGATTGGAAGAGGGACAAACATCTGATTGCGAAACTCATTTGCAGAGATAGTTATTTGGCCCCACCTATTTGGTTGTACCACCACAAAGATCTAAAAGCTCTTTTAATGAGTATCAAGCTAGGTTATTAAGGATAACTCTATACCACCTAGTGTTCTAAACTTTCTGATTTTGACAAAGCGTTTGCGCAAAATATTCAAATATGAATTGGATATCTCACGACCATTTGAACTTAATCTTTTGTGGCAAAATTTTAATTTTGTTGTTCATGGTACAAGCATCTACCAAGGAAAAGTTCAAGGTCGACTCTTGATGACACATTTTTTTGGAGGTTTCATCCTCAAAGCTCGAGGATGAGCTTTTTAAAGTGGGGGAGAATGATGTAATATGGGATATTTTGTTATATACTTTATTATTTAGATAATGGACCGATCTATGTTAAAGCCCAAGTAGTAATTAAAAGTCCAAGTAGGAATTAGGTTACTTTAGTTTAAATTGGCATGATGATAGTTTAAGTTTTGAGAATACATTGAAGTTGTGAAACGTTGTGTATCAAGTTTCTGTTATGTTTTGGAGCAAACCCATCAATATATATATATATATATATATATATATATATATATATTGGTATTTCTGGGTTATACACCCAACCGTCAATTGCTACATAGCACCATTCATAACTTACCTAGCAATTCCTTGTCAAAACTTGGTATGGACAACTATTTTTTACACATTAAATCATCTTTGTTTTCTTTCATCTAAGGGTGTGTTTGGTTGTATGGAATCCTATGCCATGGGAATCCATAAGGGGACCGCTATAGTTTAGGCTAAATTGATCTATCACTCTACATTCACCATTTGATTTTGTGATCGATGGTGGGAATGAAAGTCCATGCAACCAAACACACCCTAAGTCTAACCACCAACCATCTCTCCCCACCCCCACAAAAAAAAATAATTTAATTAAGAAATAAAAAATAAATAAAACAAAGTGTGCCACATCATAGTTGAAAGGGTAAAATTAGATGTGGGAGAGAATAAGGAGATAAAACATGTACTTGAGAATTGGTCCAAAAGGAATTAACTTAGTCTTGACTTGTGACACTTTGCTTACCTAGTGTTCTAGCTATCATATATCCTGGAGGTAGTAATGATACAGAATTTTGAAGAGAACTTCCCATTGGTGTTTATGGATGTTTACTTAAAATATTATGTTTCGGACTGTGCATTACTCTTTCCATCCATCGTGCCATAGGGCCTAAGATTGCCCTTGCATGGATGTGGTCTTGAGAATTTGGAGATGTCGAAGCAAAGAAAGGATTGTGCTGGGTGTCTGAGGTAGGTGATGTTAAATATGTTGCTGATTGTATCTGGAGGTCCTAATTTGAGGAACACCCCACTATTTGAGAAGAACTACATTGGTGAGTGAGTCTGAGTGAGATTGACTCATGGAGACTGACCACAAACTACCCTACATGTAGAAGTCTCTTGGCGTCTTCTTCATTTTTCTTTTTTGTACACACTTCTACATAGGTTTCTTGTCAACCATGTCGATACCGGACAATAAACCCACTACACAATGCAAAAGAGAAATAATTAAATACAAAACTAAGCTAATCTCTTATGAACTATTATAAATCTCAATAATGCATGTCAGTTGTACAATCAGGAAGCAGCTCTCTTAATACTTGGTTTAAAGGAGCGAGGTCATACATTCCTATTTTCCATTGACTTGTCTGAGCTTGAGTAGGGGATTGGCTCTATAACTCGTCTCAAGTTAATGTATAACATTACCCACAAATGCAGTTTCTGAGGTACACTGGTTGTTAGATTGCTAGTAGAGGCCAATTAGGATCGATTATTTTTTTTTTCCAGCGAGATTGCTTGCTCAATAGACTTACCTCTTTAGTAAACTGTTCTCTATATTAGTTCCTGAGAATTTCAATGAATCTAGTGGTCGTTAGAATGAAAGTTTGGCATTTGTGTGTTTGAAGTTAGAGCCAATATCATATCTGAGGTTGAGTTGAAAAAGGTAATATATGGAAAGGGCTTTTCAAATACTGGAGAGCGTGTGCTATCACTTGGATGTGCTACCTGAACTGGAGTGAGAACATGTGGCACAGGGCTACCTGGTTAGAGTTAAGAGTTGCAACATGGAGTGTCCTAGCTAGGTTATACACTAGATTGAGAGTTGTAATAGATTCATGTATCAAAGACTTCAATAAGGAGTTAAGTAGATGCTAGTCTCCTTTTCATGTATTTTCAGTTTTACATTCTGGTGTTTGCGTTGTCGTCCTTGGTGGAACATCATATGAATAGATGGCCATGTAATGTAATTAGATATAATCTATAAGACATAGCTTTTGAACTCTAAAATCACAAGTAACACTGTGAATGGTTGCATTGTTTGTTCTACCACTTCCAGGATGGTAAAATGTCATACCTCAATTTGTTACAACTATCCACATCTCTCTTCAACTTTCCAGAATACCATGAAGGGATACCCACTGTCTTTGCCTTCCCTTTGAAAGATCGGGATTTCATAGGTATCAGTTATCATATTCTTTCATGGCCTAAAGATATCTATTCCGCTCGGGATCCTAATGTCACAAATGAACCATCCTCTAGATGGATGTACCTGTTAAGTAGAGTCTTAACACTTCAGTGTCTTCACAACCCGAAGTCAAAATTAGAACTGCTTGCAAATGGAAAGTATCCAAGTACAAGGGACACTTGAAACAAATTTCCCATTTTGATTTACACGTGAAACAAAAATTAGATTAGGATTTGATGCATTTCCAAGTTAGTTGTCATGTGAGTCGTACCAAAAGCTGCAATGGCAAAAGAAAAACAGAGTTCAGGGAATGCTTGGATTCTAAATGAAGTGGTGGGGCGACTCTTAGGCTAGTAACATCATCTTTTCCCCCTGAAATAAATAGTTTGAATCCATTATCCATGTTTATTTCTCAACAGTAATCCAAGTTTTCTGTTAGAGTTTTATGCATTAATTTGTTATGTGATGTTTTAATCTACAGGACCACCTGGCTCTGATGATGGAACTTTTGGGTATGATGCCACGCAAGGTTAGAGAGTGCATCTCTGGTATGTTTGATGTTTCAGTTTTGGACCCAACTTAACTTCCAATTGTATTTGCAGATAGCATTAGGTGGCCGTTATTCCCGAGACTTCTTCAACAGATATGGCGATTTGAGGCACATACGCCGCTTGCGTTTTTGGCCCCTTAATAAAGTGCTCATGGAGAAATATGAGTTCAGCGAACAAGATTCAAATGACATGGCTGATTTCCTGGTCCCCATATTGGATTTTGTCCCGGAGAAACGACCGACTGCAGCTCAATGCCTTCTCCATCCATGGATCAATTCTGGCCCTCGTCTTCTTGAACCTTCCCCACGCAGCACTCAATCCCAGCCCGTCGATCGTGGTAGTCCAGAATCTAAGAAGAGGGAGAAGGACGAGAGAGAGGCTATGGCTGTGGGTGTAGGAAATATTGTGATTGATGGTGTTTCTCAGCCAGCAAAAGATCCTCAACCTACCAGTAAACTTGTGAAAGCAGCCTCTGTTAAGCATTCAAGGTAGCTTTGAAGCGCTTTGCAGTACTAAGCTTCTTTAAGCCAACCGATTTTTCCAAATCTTGCTTTCTAATCCAAAGTGGCTTGCGCCGTGGAAGCGAGGAATTAGTGATTTCCCATTCATTGAAGATCCTCATTTTTGGGTCGACTGGTTGGATAACACTTTTGGGTATTGGTGAATTTGATTGTTGGTTCAAACCAGCCAGGAGATTAATTGCAAAAAGATTGTTTCTGAGGACATTGATCTTCTCATCTTCATTCCTGGTATATTCGGTGAAGTTGAATCTGAAAATTGTTGTACAAACATTTTATGTTTTTTTTTTGGGGGAACAGTTAATTATGCATACCCTTTTGTAGAATCCAGATTTGACTCAGAAATTATTCCAGTCACCAATTCTAATTCCTACATTTCAAGTTTTATTAACGCTCCATGCGCTGAGCAGTCTTTTTATGGTTTACTGGAGAACGGTTATGTAATCTCGGTTAGATTGCAAGCTTCAAAAACCTTAAAGGCTGCAGTAAGTTTCTCATGTGCAGTAAATTGTTGGATATTATGTTGGTGACTTCGATCTGATTGTACAATTTTTTTGAAAGGCAGTGTCAATTTGTCGCAAATCTTGAAACACACGTCAGCTGCGCTGCAAATTGTTATTAGGAAAAACAAACACAAGGAAAATTTTTCTACAACTCAAGATTGTTATCTTCTGTCACTCTGACGGCAAGACCTTATGCTCATTCAAGGATTGTGATTTCGTTTTTTGAGGTAATTTTGATAAGTTGATTTTTGTGTATAGAAAAAACGTAAAAATCTCAATTGTAATTTTAAATTTATAAATATAATTTAAGTATTTTAAAATTTTAAATATTACATAAAGAGTACTATAAGACTCATAATGTCATACAAATAATATATTGCATAATCTCTTAATCTCGTAACCTGAATATAACAGAGGGTTTTCGTGTTTGGGTGTTGTGGGACTGACTGATGAGAATATCAGTTTTTTCCTCCCATTGCTATGGTATTATGTACTCTTGTAGATAAAATGTGTGATTTTTATGATCATAACATGTGAGAGATGCAAATGAACAGAGTCATGGAGACTGTGAATTCAAAAGAGATTTGAAGAAAACCCAATAGTTTTATCAGGCTTGGTGTGAGCGATGAACTTTTTCTGGAGTTCTTATTTCATCCGAATTGAAGTCTCCATGGTGTTGTACACTAACTAAACCGATTTTAATTTTCTCGCATATTTCATATCTAAGTAATGTTGTTAACTAAGTTGTTATTGTTCTCGAAATCTCATCTTGCATTCATCATTCCAATGCGTGTTTTGGGCAAATGATGTCGGCTTGATAACAACTTCTAATACTTTTCTCTTGTACACGACGAACTACCTTATGATGGAAAGGTGAGAAATGCTTTTCCATGGTTGTGAAAATGAATGACATCTTATCTTTGCATCGCATTCTTTTTAAAAAAAAGAAAAAAAGAATTCTAAGTAAATTCGTTGAGAATGGATGGGAGCAAAAGAGGGAGAGATAAAAGATAATTATAAATATGAAGTCCACGATCATCTTTACCTTTCCGAGCTTTGACAAAATCACATGAAAATTTACTTGTGTAACCAAATACACACCATTGCCATAAAGTTTGATATAGCAAATGGGTAAGTTTTGCTTACCATGTTATTTATCAATCAAGTAATGGAATGAGTGATGGTTAAGTATAAGACCAAAGGTGTGTGGTGACATGGAAGGCACAAAAGAAAATGCCCCAGCAAACCCATCCAGTCTCTCTACACTCACAAATGTCATGACAACATCTAACCAAACAAAATAGGATTTCACAAGTGTATAGGTTTAGATAGAAAGAAAACAACTCATGATTCCACGGCTTCTTTGCATCATCGAGTACTCAAAAACGATCTTCGGTCTGTCGTGAACATATAAAACGAAGTGACATCATAATAAAATAGAAAAATAATTATAACTATAATATGTTACTCAGTATGACGTCGGGCGGTGAAGATAAACTAAAAAGAATTAAAAGAATAAGAGAATAAATAAAGAAGATTGAATTAAGTTTGAGAAAAAAACTAGAGATTAAGAAAAGACCGACAAAAGGGAGGTGATCACTAAAATGACTCTTCATTATCCCATAAAGCTTGTCTAACTGTCGAGAGAATTGGCGAGGAAAACAGTGAAGGAGGGGGGGACCGTTCATCCCCTTAGGATGCGTGAAGGGGATGAACGGTCCCCCCCTCCGTCACTGTTTTCCTAGCCAATTCCCTCGACAGTTAGAATTTTTCTTATTCCATATCCTAACGTTTCATCCATTTTCTAATATTTCTTATCACAAAATGAAAAATAATTAATTAATTAAAAAAAAATTGGACTAGTTTAATGAAAATACAAAAAATTGATATCTCCCAAACAATGCCATCTGGCTGCCGCGTAGCTTCTTTCCTTGTCTCCCCTGTTTCCAAACAGACACTCTGTTTTCCACACCAAATGCCCTCTTTCATAAATCAATCCTTCTTCTTTTCGATTTCCACAATGCTGAGACCCCTTTGTTCTTCTCTTCTTCCGCTTCAACCCCTTTTCTTCTTCTTCCACTAATCGATCATGGGTTCCTCTTCAAAGCCTCTCACCACTATCAACAACACTAACAGTCTCTGTAACATGAGTCTCAAATGCTGGTGTAGATGGAGATGGAATCACCCATGGTTTCTCTCCAAAACTGCTCTTTACTTCATCTACTCCTTTGGGTTCTTCTTTTCCCTCTCTCTCTTCTACGTTTGGGTCTTCTCTAATCCTACTCTTACCCCTCTATCGCCTTCGCTTGGTTGTCAACCAGACAATGAAGGGTCTTGGTCCATTGGTGTTTTTTTTGGCGATTCTCCGTTTTCTTTGAAGCCCATTGAATCTGTAAGTATAAACTTCAATTTTTATCTTGTATTTTGATTTGGGGTTTTGTGATTTTGTTTGGGTTTCTCAGTTTTTATTCATTAGTTGTTGTTTTCATTGAAACCCAATGAATGTGTATGTATTAAGTTCTGCTTTTTGTACTGGATTCGATATGGGGTTTTTATAATTATGTTGGATTATCACTGTTAGTGTTCTGGGTTTTTACTAATTTCTGTTTATTAATGAATTCTTGATTGATTGTTTACTCTAAAAATTCTAAATTTTGATAGAAATCATTGTGTTATCCTTGGCCTATGCACCTTTTTTCGGGTTCTTGTCCATTCTAGATTAACTGATGTTGATGGTTCTTTTTTCGATAATAGTTTGCTGGAACATTTTGGATCGTCTTTGATCAAATAGGGTTGGTAAATTTTTGTTTCAGAAAAATCAATGGAAGGATGAAAGTGCAGCCTGGCCTGTTTCAAATCCTGTCATAACCTGTTCTACAGTTTCTGATGCTGGTTTCCCTAGTAATTTTGTTGCTGATCCTTTTCTCTTCATTAAGGTATACCAATCTTCATATTTCTGATAAATAATTGTGTTTAGTATCTGAAAATAGTGTCACTGAACACATCTCGTTAGTGGAAAGTGTTTAATATTACTCTTACAAATGCTCTCTCTTCCGGTTAATAACAACTATAATGCTTTTGCTAAATATGTTTCAGGGTGATTCAATTTACGTGTTCTATGAGACCAAGAATTCTATCACTTTACAAGGAGATATTGGTGTTTCACGAAGCATTGATAACGGTACAACTTGGGAGCACCTAGGAACTGCTTTAGACGAAAATTGGCATCTCTCTTATCCGTATGTTTTCGAATACAATCATCGGGTACGAATTAGTCTGCACATTGTTTATGTTCACTTTTAGACTGGAAGTACATATTTTCTCTTGTGGCCTGAAGTTTCAAGGACAACTTGCAGTTCTTGATTGTGTTATTCCTCGTCTGACAGATTTACCTGATGCCCGAGAGCCATGCGAAAGGAGAGCTCCGGCTCTACAGAGCTCTGGACTTTCCATTCCAATGGAAATTGGAGAAGGTTAATATGAAGATGCCCCTTGTTGATTCCTCTTTAATACATTATGATGATTGTTACTGGATCTTTGGTTCCAATCTTGGTGGTTTTGGAAATAAGATTGGGCAACTGGAGATCTGGCATAGTAGCTCACCATTTGGTCCTTGGTTACCACATGGGAAGAACCCCATATATAATTCAGATAGAATCTTGGGTGCTCGAAATGGAGGCAGACCATTCGTTTATAATGGAAGTCTGTATCGCATTGGTCAAGACTCTAGTGCATCACCCGAGCAGCAACTGCACATTTTCAAGGTTGAGGTTCTGACAAAGAGTGAATATAAAGAAGTAGAAGTCCCACTAGGGATAGATGTGTTTAAGAAGGGTCGAAATGCTTGGAATGGTGTTCGTTACCATCACCTAGATGTTCAAAAGCTAAACTCATCCAATCAGTGGGTCGGAGTAATGGATGGAGATCGTATTCTTTCAGGGGATTATTTTTGTTGGTCTATTCTAGGCTATGCGTCTTTTGCGGTTGTTATTTTACTGATTTTACTAATGGGGGTATTGCTGGGAGCCGTGAAGTGCAATTTTCCCCTTAGCTTGTATCATCACGGTTCAGGCAAGAGAAGTGACATGTGCTTGGAAGGGGAACCTCTTTGTTGTTCAGGCAAGAGAAGAGACATGTTCTTTGACTGGCAGCGCCCGCATTTGAACAAGCTGAGGCAGTTCTTTACATGCTTGAACAGGACAGTTTCATTTTTCAGGGGCTGGATGAAGCTTAACAGATGTGCTGGAGGAATCATTCTTGTTTCAATAGTTGTCATAGCAATGGTTCTGACGTGCATAGGTGTTAGATACATATACGGTGGCAATGGTGCAGAGGAAGCTTACCCCTTGAAGGGACATTATTCTCAGTTTACATTACTAACAATGACTTACGATGCACGGCTTTGGAATTTGAAAATGTTTGTTGGGCATTATTCTAGGTGTTCATCAGTACAGGAGATTGTTGTGGTTTGGAACAAAGGGGAACCCCCCAAACTAGATGAGTTGGATTCCCTGGTACCAATTAGGATCAGAGTGGAGGATCAGAACTCACTGAACAACCGGTTCAAAGTGGATCCTTTGATTAGGACACGGGCTGTACTTGAGCTTGACGATGACATAAGGATGTCATGTAATGCGGTGGAGCAGGGTTTCAAGGTATGGAGAGAGAGCCCAGATAGGATAGTTGGCTTCTATCCACGACTCATTCAAGGTAGCCCATTGACATACAGAAATGAGAAATTTGCCCGAAGCCGCATGGGGTATAACATGATATTGACTGGTGCTGCATTCGTTGATAGTAGGATGGCATTTGAAAGGTATTGGAGTGAGGAAGCAAAGGCTGGTAGGGACTTTGTGGATAAGAACTTCAACTGTGAGGACGTGCTATTGAATTTCCTCTATGCAAATGCAAGTTCATCAAGGACAGTTGAATATGTGAAGCCAGGGTTAGTATTTGACATGTCAAAGATCTCTGGGGTGGCTATCAGCAAGAACACAAAGGTGCATTATGATATAAGAAGTCACTGCCTTGTCAAGTTCTCCGAGTTGTATGGAGGCATTACTGATCGAAAATGGCAATTCAATATGCGGAAGGATGGTTGGGATGCATAGGTGTAATGATTAAATACTCTTTCAGATTTTTTTAATTTCCTCTGTCATGATACCACTGACACTGGATCTTGTTATACCTAAAATGTGACCATCACTTTAGATTTCCCCTCTTTTTCAACCCCTCGGCATGTATTCCAGTATTCCAGTTCAGTAGGATTCTTTTGACATTATTGATCACTGAGGTTGGACTGTACATTAATGGTCAACTTTATGGCAAATTCTATGCAGCCTACCAGCCATTTTTTTGTCAGGTTTTGGGCTTTTTACATTTCTACCCATTCTATAAATGATGTTTGTGGTTGTGTTTTAAAAAAAATAGGTAAAAATGTAAAAGAGCTCAACCCTAACAAAAAAATGGCTGGTAGCCCTGGCTACCTAAACTTACTGTAAATTTATTGATTATTCAAATATTCATCAACAATTACTTTCACCATAGCCGGAGTCGTCACATGAAGCTCTTTATTCTTACATTCTCGTAGAAACTGGACGACTTTTTTTTTTGTTTTGCTTAAACAATTGGGGGAGGGAGTTTACAATGGGGGAGTTATTTTATTTTTTTTATCTCTCTGCCTTGTAGACCACCCTCTAAAAAATCACAATTTTTTTTTAAATTAGGTTCTGGTGAAATTGAACAGTTGAAAATTCTCTACCTTATCTTGCAATTAAATATCTTAATAAGGACAAGGAGCGTGATTCTCACATAACTGTAAATTGGGATATTCAAATTTCTTATTACCTCTTATCCACATTTCTCCATGGAGTCATCACATGCAACAAAAAATGTCCTAAGATTTGAAGCAACATTGATAACGTCCGATAATGCTTGCAGGGTTGTAACAAACTTGGGCATGTTTTTACTCTCTAATCTTCTCAAGATGCGCAGATGATTTGATTGGGAGACATAAACTTGTGTTTTTACGTGAGATTAACCACGGGGATTCAAAGATAATTATCAAATTTAGTGTGAGCATGATAAGTGATGTAAGGCATCATCATGCAAGCATTATATGCATAGTAAAAACTCTATTTGAAATTCCTTATATACAAAGAATGAGAGTTCATGAAATGTCACCGAAAATACGAAAAGAAAAAAGGTGAAAAAAATAATTACATTTTTTCAAGAGTTTTTTCCATAAATTTTGAGATTTTTTGTCATAAAATACAAAAACCAGCTATCAAAAATTACATTTTTTTCTATGGTTTTTTTAAAAAAAATTTGGAGTTTTTTTCATAAATTTTGAGAGTTTTTTTTTTTTTTTTACAATTATCATTTCTTCTAATTATTTATTGATTTTTGAAACCACCCATTGATTTTCTAATTATCATTTCTTCTACATATATATAGTTTTTTTAAACTACTCTCTAATATTTCAATATATATTGATTTCATGTTTGTTTCATTTCTTGGTATTTAGGCTTTATTTAATGTGTTTAAGAGATTTATTTAATATCCTCATATTTTTTCATATATTTCAAATAATCTCGAAATTTAATATATATATCTCATGTATCCTCAAAATTTTTACGTTTTTCTTTACACACCTAAATATTTCTCAAAATATTTTTTTAAATCAAGAGACCGAAATGAACTCTACAAACGAAATCACGATCCTTGCTTATAGATGACCCTAGAACAACTTAGATACCACTCTTGGGTTTGCTTAGTTTTAATATGTCTTTTGCTATGATTTAAAAAACACAAATTGAACTTCTAATAATAACCTAAATGATATAAGAGTTTTTTTAAGTTTGACACTTATTAGTTTATACCTATTAGAGTTTGACCATCATTTTGAAAATTAATTGAGTTTAACACTCGTTTCTTGATGGAACCGTTAAGGTCATGTCATGGACCGTTAAAGACTAATTTTTGCACCATTTTACCCTTAGCTTGATTTTTTTTCATTGAGTTTAATTTTTTGAACCCTAAAACCCTAAATTGCACGACACCCCCTCATTTTTCCTATCTTCTTTCTCTTTCTCTCTTGAACCACACCTCCAAATCCTAACCCCTAGTGTGACAAATGCAATGAAAGAAGTGAGTGCAGTGTTAGAGGTTTTGATTTTTGAGGAATCTAATGGACTTTTGTTTAGGTAAGGAGAGTGGAGGTTCGGTTTTGGTGGAGAAGAAGATGAGTTGAAGGATAAGGACCACTAGTAATACTGTAATTGTAAAATAAGAGAATGAGTGGGTAGCGTTTGGGTTAAGATAAGTGGGTGAGAGTGAAAATTAAAATAACAAATAATAAAATAGTACATAAATTATTTTCTCATAAGTGGTTATTGTGTTCTAGAATAATGTTTCAGTCATGACAGCCACAATCCTGCCAATAACAATGAATAAAGTTGTCCATTTTTTGTTGAAGTTGTAATGAATCAATGATCTTTGTGAACTTGGATTCTTGAATCACCACTATAGAACTTGAATTGGTTAAAGGGAAAATTTATAATCAATCTTTTTCCTAAAACTTGAGTAAGGAGAAAATTCAAATTAAATTTAAAAAAAAAATAACAATGTAAGGGTAAAATGGTCCAAGAATTAATCTTTAACTGTCAACGATGTGGAATTAATGGTTCCATAAAAAAACTAGTGTTAGACTCAATTAATTTTCAAAATGAGAGTCAAACTCTAATAAATATAAACGAATAAGCGTCGAACTAAAAAAAAACCCCATGATATAAACGAAAAGAAACCAACAAAAGAAAATCTTAGAAATCCTACAAGAATTAGGAAATCTATGTCATGTTAAAAAAAAAAAGAAAAAAAAAAGGGGTTTTGAATGTATGATTTGCAAAAGTTTTGATTGGAAGAAATCGAGAATCTCGGCTAACCCATTACCCAAATTACCTAAAAGAAGCCCAAAAATTCTCAACTGAAAAAAAAAAGCTAAAAGAGAGAGAGATTGGAAGAAGAACCTTAAGGCTCTTTATTTATCTAATCATCATCTTCGCTTTATCAGAATTCTTAAAGAAGAAAGAGGTTTATGCTCTCCCTCGTTGACCAGTCTTCCTCCCCTTTTTTGGAGGCTGTGAATACCTCTTCTCTTATAAAGAGAAAGAAAGAAGAAACAGAAGAGGAGATGTTGGCGATGGGGTTGGTGAAGGAAGAGGAACGACGGTTGTAGCAGCCTCTGTTAAACATTCAAGGTAGCTTTGAAGCGCTTTGCAGTACTAAGCTTCTTTAAGCCAACCGATTTTTCCACATCTTGCTTTCTAATCCAAAGTGGCTTGCGCCCTGGAAGCGATGAATTAGTGATTTCCCATTCATTGAAGATCCTTATTTTTGGATAACACTTTTGGGTATTGGTGAATTTGATTGTTGGATCAAACCAGCCAGGAGATCAGTTACAAAAAGATTGTTTCTGAGGACATTGCAAGCTTCAAAAACCTTAAAAGATGCAGTAAGTTTCTCATGTGCAGTAAATTGTTGTTGGATATTATGTTGGTGACTTCGATCTGATTGTACAATTTTTTTAAAAGGCAGTGTCAATTTGTAGCAAATCTTGAAACACCTCAGCTGCGCTGCAAATCGTTATTAAGAAAACAAACACAAGGAAAAAATTTCTACAACTCAAGATTGTTATCTTCTGTCACTCTGATGGCAAGACCTTAGCTCGTTTAAGGATTGTGATTTCGTTTTTCGAGGTAATTTAGATAGGTTAAATTTTTGTATATAGAAAAAATTGTAAAATTTTCGATTATAGTTTTAAGTTTATCAATATAATTTAGTATTTAAAAATTTTAAATACTACATAAAGAATAATATAACACTCATAATGTCGTACAAATAATATATTGTATAAAAATCACTTATATAATAAAATTTTAATACTAAATTAAAGTTAAAATCGATTAAAAGATAGAAAAATTGAAATTGGTCAAACAAAAAAATAATATTTCTGATTTCGAAAAAAAAATTCGATAACTAGAAAAAGAGAAATATTTAACATTTTTTCGAGAAATCACATTTCTTGTGCTCATGTGAGGCCTATTTTCATGTTGACTGCCGATGTTACAAGATATACATCTCTTAATCTTGTAAGAATGAATATAACAAAGGGTTTTTGAGAATATCAGTTTTTTCCTCCCATTGCTATGGTATTATGTACTCTTGTAGATCAAATGTGTGATTTTTGTGATCATAACATGTGGGAGATGCAAATGAACAGAGTCATGGAGATTGTGAATTCAAAGGAGATTTGACGAAAACCCAATAGTTTTATCAGGCTTGGTGTGAGCGATGAAATTTTTCTGGAGGTGTTGTACACAAACTAAACTGATTTTAAGTTTCTCGCATATTTCATATATTGTAATGTTGTTAATTAAGCTGTTATTGTTCTCAAAATCTCATCTTGCATTCTAGCATCCATGAATGATGAATGCGCGTCTTGTTCGGGCAAATGATGTCGGCTTGATAACAACTTCTAATACTTTTCTCTTGTACACGACGAACTACCTTATGATGGAAAGGTGAGAAATGCTTTTCCATGGTTCTGAAAATGAATGACAACTTATCTTTGCATCGCATTCTTTTTAAAAAAAGAAAAAAGAATTCTAAGTAAATTTGTTGAGAATGGATGGGAGCAAAAGAGGGAGAGATAAAAGATAATTATAAATATGAAGTCCACGATCATCTTTACCTTTGCGAGCTTTGACAAAATCACATGGAAATTTACTTGTGTAACCAAATACACACCATTGCCATAAAGTTTGATATAGCAAATGGGTAAGTTTTGCTTACCATGTTATTTATCAATCAAGTAATGGAATGAGGGGGTATTCAATCATGTATTTTAATGGATTCTGAAAGATTTTAAAGTCCATTAAAATACAGGGGTATTCAATTAAGGATTTAAAACATATACAATGAAATCCAAAGGTATTCAATCATGGATTTTAAATGATTGTTTTATAATCCATTAAAATCATGGGGTATTCAATCATGGATTTTAAACAATACAATAAAATCTAGGGGTATTCAAACAACATGAGATTTTAATGGATTTGTTGACTTGATGGACTTTGAAGGATTTTGAAGGATTTATTTGTGAAAGATATAAATATCAAAGTCATTTCCAAATCCGGCTGGTTACCCTCGAATTTCAAATACAGCTCTCTCTCTCTGCTAAAAACTCTCAAAAACAATGGAGAGAGCTCTCTCTCGTTCTGTTCTAATGGCTACTTCATCAATCTCTGCAACCCTTTCACTTCTCCAACTCACCAACCCCATTCTCCCTCCCTCCTAATCGATCGAAACCCTTATTTCGTCTCTCTCTCACACTCGCTCTTTTCGACACAGAGAGACAACAAAGCAAACCAAAAATTGACCTCTCTAGGTTTTCGACACAGAGAGATAATGGTGGGGAAGCAGAACTGAGATGGTGGCGGTTATCACTAACTCCATCTCCATTTCCGTTCTCCTTGAGAAGCTTACTAGAGGAGGAGGTCCTCTGTTGCTTATTCTTCTTGTATTGGTGGCGGTGGTGTTGTTTGCTGTGCGATCCGCTCAAGGGGGTTTCCAAACTCCGCCCCATTTCTAGTCTGTTTTCATCAGCGCAAGACAAGGGTTCTGGTTCAATTTGCCTTCTATGTGCCGAGTGCGAACGATGATGATGGTGATTCCTTGAGAAAAGTTCGGTAGAGGAGGTTACGGTGGAGAATTCGATGGCTTTCAATTCTGCCACAGAGATTTTCTTCTTCTAGGGTTTCTCTCTCTCTTCACAACAGTTGTTCAGAAAGCAAGTAAGGTTTCTCTCACTCAATTTTCAACTGTTAAGAGGAATCCACCTTGCTTTCTTCCAGTCTCGCAATTTCAAAAATTAGTATTCTGTTTTTAATCTATTTTTAGCAATTTGGTAGAGAAGCTGATCTGGGTTTTGAATTACATAATGAAATGTCTCAAGAATTGATTTTAGTCTATTCTGGGCAATTTAGAAGAAATGCTAATATGCGATTTGAATAAGGAAGAAGAAGGTTATATCTTTGATTTGAATTCTGCTTATTTGGATATATTTTGGAGCAAATTAGGGAGACTTGGGATTGTTTACAATTGAAGGAAGGAGGAGAAACAGAGGAAAAGGTACATAGACTGGTCATTTGATGTTTTAGAGTTAATGAATTTAGAATCTGAGGTCGACCCATTGGTTAGGATCGAGAGATAAACAATGGGTTAATCTTAGTTTCGATTTTTCACTTTGAATTTTGCCAATTTTTTTGGTTTCAAAACATGTTTTTTTTACTTGAAGATATGAGAAAAAACAGAGTCAGTTGTAGTTCAAGTTGAAAATTTCTAATGGGTCAGTCAATCATGATGATCTTTGTGTTGCTCTCTTTGATTTTGCGTAGATTGTTGGTTTATTCAGTCTTGGGTTTACCAGAGTATGAGAGTAATTAAGGTTATGGGTCTAGCTAGGGTTTATGAAGGTTGATTATGTTTTGAATTGAAGGGATCTTGTCAGGGTGAGATTTGATTGCCTTTATTTATTTTTATTTTTATTTTTTTTTCCGTTTTGGGAAAGATTGACTTTTTTGTCACCAGAAGCTTTTCTCACTTTTAATAGGATTCCTTATGTGAAAGAACAGATGTGGAGTTGAGGTTCAATTGTGATGAGAGTTTTTGGTTGTGTTTCCCTGAAAATGATTCCATGTGAGTGAATGCATGTGCTACTAGTACTAAGAGTATCCACAAATGGATGATATTATTCATTCTTTATATCGATTAAGTGTTCGATTTACATTCGGTCGGGCTGATAGTAAATAGCAAATCTAGTTGATGTACAGGTTTTACTCGTAACCTTCGAGCAACAGCCTTTATGTACCGTTTTACGATCCCTTATCCTCAATTATGGGTTACTTGTTGTCATTGTTGAAGGCAGTGCATATGCTCTTGTGCAAAGTTTCAGTGATTTTCTAATGAAAGTATAATTTGACAGATTTGGTTTCTATTATTAATTTTGCTTTCTACTTAAATAATCTCAACGCGTACATATAATCTGAAGGTTTAATTTCATATAGCTGATGTTATTCTTCTTCTCTTTGAAATTTCAGGAGTCCCTGGATAGAACACTTGCCAAGTCTAAAGAGAAAGACGATTCAGTGCCTTTGAATTCGGAAGAGTTAATTGATCGTGTCACATGCTCGGGTAATAATCACAATCATAAAACATCTTCTGCTGGCAAAGAAACTGCAACCACAAAATCTTCCAGGGCTGAGGAAGAACAAAGTGAGACAAGTAGCTCACAAGGCAAGACCATCCTTAAGAAGCCTGACAAAATACTTCCATGTCCTCGCTGTAATAGCATGGATACCAAATTCTGCTACTACAACAACTACAATGTCAACCAACCAAGACATTTCTGCAAGAACTGTCAAAGATACTGGACTGCTGGAGGGACCATGAGGAACGTGCCGGTTGGTGCTGGACGCCGTAAGAACAAAAGTACAGCTTCCCATTATCGACAAATAACTGTCTCCGAAGCTCTCCAAACAGCTCAAGCTAATGTCCCAAATGGTATCCACCACCCTACACTGAGACCCAATGGTACCATCCTCAACTTTGGATCTGATGCACCTCTTTGCGAATCCATGACTTCGGTGTTGAGCTTTGCAGAGAAAACAATGAGGAATGACACTCGAAACAGGTTTCACAAATTAGAAGAACAAAGAATTTCAGTTTCTTGTGGAGGGGGAGAAAATGGAGATGAAAACTCAAATAGATCTTCCATTACAGATTCGAGTTCTAGTGATGAAGTCAAGAGAGTTGGTTTGCAAGAGCCTGTTATGCAGAATTGTCATGCATTCCCTCCACAAATGCCATGCTTTCCTGGGGCTCCTTGGCCTTATCCATGGAATTCTCCTCAATGGACGTCTGCAGTACCTCCACCCGGCTTTTGTCCTTCGAACTTCCCTATGTCCTTTTACCCAGCAGCCACTTATTGGGGTTGTCCAGTCCCACCGGGCGCTTGGAGTGTCCCTTGGGTTTCCCCACCATCTTCCTCTCCAAACCCCGGAACCCCACGTTCTGGACCCAACACTCCATACTTAGGAAAGCATTCAAGAGAGGGACAGCTAAAACCAAGCAATTCTGAGAAAAAAGATCAACCAAAACCAACCAATTCCGAGGGAGGCATTTGAATTCCTAAGACATTGAGAATTGATGACCCTGGTGAAGCTGCAAAGAGCTCCATATGGTCTACATTGGGCATTAAGAACGACAAGTCTGACTCGATGAGTGGGGGAGGGTTGTTCAAGCCCTTCCAACGAAAGGGTGATGAAAAGAACCATACGCCTGAAACCTCCCAGGTCTTGCAAGCCAATCCTGCTGCCTTGTCTCGGTCAATCAACTTCCATGAAATCTCATGAATTGACGAACTCTAGTGATTTCGTTCCACCAGTCATTACAATGAGCCATCACCGATGTAGCATTTACATTGCAGGCATAGGCAGGCAGAGGAACTCATATCAGTAGAGAAAAAACCGAAGAAGGGCCCATCTTGGGATCCCACAGTAGGAGAAGATAGTTGTTTCAGGGTAGCTCAAATAGAAATGATGTGATCTTGTTCATGGTATCACTTGAACAGGTCCTTTTAGTTATCGTTAGTTAAATGGGTTTGTTGAGTTTGGGTTCATGTACAGACCTATATATGATATGGTGAGATACAGTTAGAAAAAGAGTGAAGAGGAGATTCTTAGATGTAACAAGTTCTCTGTGCAAAAAAAAAATAAGTGAGAACCTTTGTTTGATTTCTCTTTTTAAGGGTCCTAAATCAGTACTTAGTTTTTTCCTCTCTATGTGTGTTATATCTTTAAACCAAAATCAGAGTTAATCATCATCGTTCCCAGCCGAGGGTTTCATCCATTTATATCTCTTTGGTTGTCTTCTAATCAGTCGTTTCCCCCCCTCTTGATATTTTTTTTAATTTGAAATAAAATTCACGTAGCATACAAACGATTGTTTTATTGATATTTGAGGAATATTTTATGATTTGTGTTGATATGGATGACAATGTAGGTGACATTATTTCATAACTTCCTATGATTAATAGCATATTCATAAGAATTTACAGAAGTTTATAAGAATCAATAGAAATCCATAACAATCCTTTATAAAATTCAGAAAATCCAATAATAAAAATCCATTAAAATCCTGTGGATTCTGTAAATTCCACAAAATCCAGTCACTTAAAATCCATTAAAATCCAGTGAATTCTGTAAAGTCTTTCAGACTCTATTAAAATCCATGAGATTTAAAGTCTTTCAGACTCTATTAAAATCCATGATTGAATACCCCCCTGTAAGTATAAGACCAAACGTGTGTGGTGACATGGAAGGCACAAAAGAAAATGCCCCAACAAACCCATCCACTCTTTCTACACTCACAAATGTCAAGACAACATCTAACCAAACAAAATAGGATTTCACAAGTGCATAGGTTTAGGCAGAAAGAAAAACAATTCATGATTCCACGGCTTCTTTGCATCATCAAGTACTCAAAAACGATCTTCGGTCTCTCGTGAACATATAAAACGAAGTCACATCATAATAAAATAGAAAAATAATTATAATTATAACACGTTAATCAGTATAATGTCTAGCTGTGAAGAGCGATGAAGATAAATTAAAAAAAATAAAAAAATAATAGAATATATAAAGGAGATTGAGGCAAGTTTGTAAAAAGATTAGAGTTTAGCAAAAGGGAGGTGATCGCTAAAATGACCCTTGAGAGAGGCTACGTGGCGAGGAAATGAGCGAGGAAACCAACTAGGGGAGTGAGGTGGAGGGAGGGGAGCCATTCACTCCCCTCGATATGCATCTATTGACTTTTCTTACACGTATTTCGAAGAGAGTGAATGGCTCCCCTCCCTCCACCTCACTCCCCACGCTGGTTTCCTCGCTCATTTCCTGGACATTTAGATTTCCCCTTATCCGATATCCTAACTTTTCATATTTTCCATCACAAAACGAAAAAAATGAAAAATAATTAATTAATTTAAAAAAAAAGTTGGACTAGCTTAATAAAAATTCATATCTCTCAAACAATGCCATCTGGCTGCCGCGTAACTTTTTTCCTTGTCTCCCCTGTTTCCAAACAGACACTCTGTTTCCTCTGTTTTCATCTCCACCGCAAATGCTATAGGGTTGAAAATGGAATGGTGGGTTCAGTTTGGTCGATTAAAACACATGAATACCGAAAACCGAATCGACCACGTCGATTTTGACGATTCGAAGTTCGGTTCAATCAGTTCGTTTTTTCGGTCAATTTAATCGGTTTGATGGATTTTTTGATTTCATTAGTCAATCCATGTTTCACAAGTCATTCCGTGTTTCACAAGTCAATCCTTCTTCTTCGATTTCGATTTCCACGAATCGGATGCTCTTGTTTTCTGAGACCCCTTTGTTCCTCTCTTCTTCCTCTTCAACCCCTTTTCTTCTTCTTCCACTAATCGATCATGGGTTCCTCTTCAAAGCCTCTCACCACTATCAACAACACTAACAGTCTCTGTGACACGAGTCTCAAATACTGGTGTAGATGGAGATGGAGATGGAATCACCCATGGTTTCTCTCAAAAACTGCTCTTTACTTCATCTACTCATTTGGGTTCTTCTTTTCCCTTTCTCTCTTCTACGTTTGGGTCTTCTCTAACCCTACTCTTACCCCTCTATCGCCTTCGCTTGGTTGTCAACCAAACAATGAAGGGTCTTGGTCATTGAAGCCCATTGAATCTGTAAGTATAAACTTCAGTTTTTATCTTGTATTTTGATTTGGGGTTTTGTGATTTTGTTTGGGTTTCTCAGTTTTTATTCATTAGTTGTTGTTTTCATTGAAACCCAGTGAATGTGTATGTATTAAGGTCTGCTTTTTGTTCTGAATTCGATATGGGGTTTTTGAATTATGTTGGATTATCACTGTTAGTATTCTGGGTTTTTACTGATTTCTGTTTATTAATGAATTCTCTATTGATTGTTTACTCTATAATTTGTAAATTTTGTTAGAAATCATTGTGTTCTCCTTGGCGTATGTTCGTTTTTTCGGGTTCTTGTCCGTTTTATAGACTAATTGATGTTGATGGTTTTTTTTCGACAATAGTTTACTTGAACATTTTGGATCGTCTTTGATCGTATAGGGTTGGTAAATTTTTGTTTCAGAAAAATCAATGGAAGGATAAAAGTGCAGCCTGGCCCGTTTCAAATCCTGTCATAACCTGTGCTACAGTTTCTGATGCTGGTTTCCCTAGTAATTTTGTTGCTGATTCTTTTCTCTTCATTAAGGTATACCAATTTCATATTTCTGGTATTGAATTACTTTTTCTTTTCATAGTTTCCGTTATCACTGAGTAATTAGTAACTACATCAGTGAGTAAAATTTAGATTGAATCAATTATTTGCACTTTTCCCCAACAAAAGTGCATTATTGAATGTTATCACACTTATAATCAAGTTAGGAACTTGGGCATTTTTTCCACTTTAGAGGCCACAGGATATTTATCTTAGTTTATTGTTTTACGCATTGACCTACTTGCAGGTAAATAATGGTGTTTAGTATATGAAAATAGTGTCACTGAACACGCCCTGTTAGTGGAAATTGTTTAATATCACTTACAAATACTCTCTTTACCCTGTTAATAATATTAATAACTATAATGCTTTTGCTAAATATGTTTCAGGGTGATTCAATTTACGTGTTCTATGAGACCAAGAATTCCAGCACTTTACAGGGAGATATTGGTGCTTCACGAAGCATTGATAACGGTACAACTTGGGAGCACCTAGGAACTGCTTTAGATGAAAATTGGCATCTCTCTTATCCGTATGTTTTTGAATACAATCATCGGGTACGAATTAGTCTGCACATTGTTTATGTTCACTTTTAGACTGGAAGTACATATTTCTCTTGTGGCCTGAAGTTTCAAGGACAACTTGCAGTTCTTGATTGTGTTATTCCTCTTGTCTGACAGATTTACCTGATGCCCGAGAGCCATGCGAAAGGAGAGCTCCGGCTCTACAGAGCTCTGGACTTTCCATTCCAATGGAAATTGGAGAAGGTTAACATGAAGATGCCCCTTGTTGATTCCTCTTTAATACATTATCATGATAGGTACTGGACCTTTGGTTCCAATCTTGGTGGTTTTGGAAATAAGATCGGGCAACTGGAGATTTGGCATAGTAGCTCACCATTTGGTCCTTGGTTACCACATGGGAAGAACCCCATATATAATTCAGATAGAATCTTGGGCGCTCGAAATGGAGGCAGACCATTCGTTTATAATGGAAGCCTGTATCGCATTGGTCAAGACTCTAGTGCATCACCCGGGCAGCAACTGCGCATTTTCAAGGTTGAGGTTCTGACAAAGAGTGAATATAAAGAAGTAGAAGTCCCACTAGGGATAGAGGTGTTTAAGAACGGTCGAAATGCTTGGAATGGTGTTCGTTACCATCACCTAGATGTTCAAAAGCTAAACTCATCCAATCAGTGGGTCGGAGTAATGGATGGAGATCGTATTCTTTCAGGGGATTATTTTTGTTGGTCTATTCTAGGCTATGCTGCTTTCGGGGTTATTATTTTACTGATTTTACTAATGGGAATATTGCTGGGAGCTGTGAAGTGCAATTTTCCCCTTAGCTTGTATCCTCACAGTTCAGGCACGAGAAGTGACATGTTCTTTGACTGGCAGCGCCCACATTTGAACAAGCTGAGGCGGTTCTTTACATGCTTGAACAGGACAGTTTCATTTGTCAGGGGCTGGATGAAGCTTAACAGATGTGCTGGAGGAATCATTCTTGCTTCAATAGTTGTCATAGCAATGGTTATGACGTGCATAGGTGTTGGATACATATACGGTGGCAATGGTGCAGAGGAAGCTTACCCCTTGAAGGGACATTATTCACAGTTTACATTACTAACAATGACTTATGATGCAAGGCTTTGGAATTTGAAAATGTTTGTTGAGCATTATTCTGGGTGTTCATCAGTACAGGAGATTGTTGTGGTTTGGAACAAAGGGGAACCCCCCAAACTAGATGAGTTGGATTCGCTGATACCAATTAGGATCAGAGTGGAGGATCAGAACTCACTGAACAACCGGTTCAAAGTGGATCCTTTGATTAAGACACAGGCTGTACTCGAGCTTGACGATGACATAAGGATGTCGTGTAATGCGTTGGAGCAGGGTTTCAAGGTATGGAGAGAGAACCCAGATAGGATAGTTGGGTTCTATCCACGACTCGTTCAAGGTAGCCCATTGGCATACAGGAATGAGAAATTTGCCCGAAGCCGCAAGGGGTATAACATGATATTGACTGGTGCTGCATTCGTTGATGGTAGGATGGCATTTGAAAGGTATTGGAGTGAGGAAGCAAAGGCTGGTAGGGACTTTGTGGATAAGAACTTCAACTGTGAGGACGTGCTATTGAATTTCCTCTATGCAAATGCAAGTTCATCAAGGACAGTTGAATATGTGAAGCCAGGGTTGGTATTTGACATGTCAAAGATCTCTGGGGTGGCTATCAGCAGGAACACAAAAGTGCATTATAATATAAGGAGTCAGTGCCTTGTCAAGTTCTCCGAGTTGTATGGAGGCATTACTGATCGAAAATGGCAATTCAATATGCGGAAGGATGGTTGGGATGCATAGATGTAATGATTAAATACTGTAAATAATTGTATTGTAATATCACTGTGTTGTTATTGTGTAAATTCATTGAATAGAATACAAGCTTATAGTTCTATTCTTTAACACTACTCTCCGCAAGTTGGATATATAGACGCATATGAAATGTGTAGCTTGGAGGAAACTTTGAAGTCCTATTTGGTGATAAAATCATTACTGCCGAGTGAAGCTGCTAATGGTTCAACTCGAGACATCATGATTGTCGATTTCTGGAAAATTCTGGATGATTCCTGTATAAAGAAATTGTGACTCAATTCGAGTATTGGTATTGCTCAATTCGAGTCAACACTGATTTTGGTAGTGATTCCTGTATGAATAAATCATGACTCAATTCGAGTCTTAGTGTTAATCAATTTGAGTCAACACAGATTTTGATAGTGACCAAAGATGGTGGGTGTGAATAGCGGAGTAAAAGAGATTCAAATTTCTTTCTTTTCCCTCCGTTTCTTCCTTGTTGCGCGATCTGATTTGCGATCGAACTTGTGACAGGGAGGACGAGAGAAAGATCGCATGGTCTACATCTTTCTGGGTGCTGCTGTCGTATGCGCCAAATAGAGACGTTGTTGTTGTTCTTTGTTGAGTTGAGTAAAACTGGGGGTGCAAATAACCCAGAGCATTATATCAGTTTGAAGAATTTTTTTCCTTTTCTTCTTTTTCTTTTGACTTGGGCTTTGAGAGCCATGGTCAGATCTCGACTCCATATGTTGTAATTGGTAGAAGTAAGCAACTGTGAAACAAGAGTCGCCCCAGGTTGATTAGAGTGGTGAAGAAAGTATGGGTGATAAAGATTGTTATATGGTGAGGTGGTGGTGTTTGAACCACTGCTTGTATTGTCGCTCATGGTGTCGGCGGCTACTGGTGTACTGGTGGCTTTGACTGAACCTTGAGTGCTAATAGCCTGATCCTTTAAAATAATTTTGTTTTGGTGGTACTGAGTAAAGCTCAGGGTGCAAATAGCTCAAAGCTTTAAACAGTTTGAGATTTCTTCTCTTTCTATTTCCTCCTCACGTTTCTTCCTCATCATAATCACTATGATTGTTCTTCTTCGAACGATGATGATCGGTTCGATCAATGTTTGCAACGTGCTGATGATCAGTTCGACGATGGCGATGATTTTGCTTTTTCATCACGTTTCTTCCTCACAGAGAGATGTTGGGGTACTGAGGAAATTCAGCGATGGACGATGGTTGATTGTGATTCGAACGATGATGATTCGAAGTGATTCGAACGATGACGTGTTGATGATGATTGATTGGCAGGGTACGAGATCAATTGGTCAACGTTTGTCATAGATTTGTTGATGTCGAGATCGATTGGTTGATGAAGGATGGTCGATTGTTGGCAGGTCCGACGTTCTTGGTCAGAGATCAATTGTTCGATTGCTACTGATTCGTGAAGGTGAGTGACATAGAAGGAGAGACTCTCGTGTTACTGCTCTGCATTTGAGAGGAGGATTTTGTTGCTGCGATTTCATCTTCTTCTTGGCTGCGTTTGGTGAAAGAAGAAGTGTGAAGAACTCTCAGGTTGAGTGTTTGAAGAGAAGGTTTTGTTGTTGCGTTGAGCACTTTGATGACTGCATGACATAGAGGAGAGTTGATGTGCTTGTTGCTGCTATTGGGTTCCAAAGTTGTTGTTGGCTGCTTCATTATAGAAGAAGAAAGTTGTTTCGTTCCAAAATTTGTTGCGACGTGAAGGGTTGCTGCTACGTAAGGAAGGATAAAACCTGGAATCAGCTTCAATTGCTAATTCAGTTGCTTGAGTTCTCCTGCTGCGAATTGCTCTGTTCGTCCAACTGAACTGTTGGAAAATCAGCTACTATTTGGCTTGAAAATCTTCTGGAATTTTGTTGTTGCAAATCGCTATGTTGTTTGGCACTGTTAGTAGCGATGACGATGATTGGTGATGATGAGTTTGTTTGCGGAAGCTGTGGTGAACGGGGCTGTGGCTCGCAATGTGATTTGTTGTGATGTTGTTGAATTGATTGAGATAGGCTATTACTATTGTCTTCCCTTCCCCGCCTCTCGCGTCTAGGTAGTCGTCGGAGGCGGGGAAGAGCTTGATTCCCCGGAGTTTTAGGTCAACTAAGAACCTTGTGTCTGATACCATGTAAAGAATTGTATTGTAATATCACTGTGTTGTTATTGTGTAAATTCATTGAATAGAATACAAGCTTATAAAGTTAACTCTGACCTAACCTTGTGGAGATAGGAAACCTAAGACTTCTATTCTATTCTGATTTTCCTACCATATCCTATTCTGTAACACTTTTATATTTTAGGTAGACTTCTATTCTTTAACAAATTCAGTTTCAGAACATCAAACATAAATATATATATTTCATGTATCCTGTGGATTCATAGGGATGCATAGGTGTAATGATTAAATACAATTTCAAAACATCACATGAGATTAACCACATGGATTCAAAAATAATTATCAAATTTAGTGTGAGCATGATAAGTGATGTAGGACATCATCATGCAAGCATATATATATAGAGTAAAAACTCTATTTTAAATTCCTAATAGACAAGGAATATGATTTCGTGGAATGTCACTGAAAATTTCGTTTATTGAAATTACGAAAAGAAAAAGAGTGAAAAAATAATGACATTTTTTCAGGAGTTTTTTTTGTAAATTTCAAGATTTTTTCGAAAATTTTCAGAGTTTTTTTCATAATTTTGAGGGTTTTTTTATAACTATAATTTCTTCTAATTATTTATTGATTTTTGAAACCAACATTTGATTTTCTAATTATCAGTTCTTCTACATATATGTAGATTTTTTAAACCACTCTCTAATTTTCTAATATATATTGATTTCATGTATGTTTCATTTATTGTTATTTAAGCTTCATTTAATGTGTTTAATAGATTTATTTAATTGCTCTTATTTTTCATATATTTCAAATACTCTCAAAATTTAATATATATATTTCATGTATCCTCAAAATTTGTACTTTTTTCTTTACACACCGAAATATTCTCAAAATTTTTATTTTTTAAAATTAGGAAACTGAAATTAACTCGAAAAATGAAAACGAAATCACAATCCTTGCTTATAAATGACCCTAAAACAACTTAGATACCACTCTTGGGTTTGCTTAGTTTTAATATATCTTTTGCTATAATTAAAAAAAAAAAACAAATTGAACTTCTAATTATAACCTAAATGATATAAGGGTTTTTTTTTAGTTTGAAAATTAGAACCTAAATTGAAACGAATAAAATAGTACATAAATAACAACGAATAAAATAATACATAAATGATTTTATCAAAAGTGATTATCATGTTATTGTGTTGTTCTAGGATAATGTTTCAGTCATGGCAACCACAATACTGCCAATAACAACGAATAAAGTAGTCCATTTTTTGTTGAAGTTGCAATGATCTTGGTGAACTTGGATTCTTGAATCACCACTATAGAACTGGAATTGGTTTGTAGGGAACATTTATAATCAATCTTTTTCCTAGAACTTGAGTAGGGGGAAAACCCAAATTAAAATTTAAAAAATAACAAGGCAAGGGTAAAATTGTCAAAAAATGAATCTTTAACGGTCAACGATGTGGATTTAATGGTTCCATAAAAAGCCATTGTTAGACTTAATTAATTTTCAAAATGATGGTCAAACTCTAATAAATATAAACGAATTGAAAAAAAAAAAAAAACCCATGAAGAAACCAACAAAAGAAAATCTTAGAAATCTTACAAGAATTAGGGGGGGTATTCAATCATGTATTTTAATGGATTCTGAAAGATTTTAAAGTCCATTAAAATATGAGGGTATTCAATTAAGGATTTAAAACAATACAATGAAATCCAGGGGTATTCAATCATGGATTTTAAATGATTGTTTTATAATCCATTAAAATCATGGGGTATTCAATCATGGATTTTAAATAATACAATAAAATCTAGGGGTATTCAAACAACAGAAGATTTTAATGGATTTATTGACTTGATGGACTTTGAAGGACTTTGAAGGATCTATTTGTGAAAGATATAAATATCAAAGTCATTTCCAAATCCGGCCTGATACCCTCGAATTTCAAATACAGCTCTCTCTCTCTCTCTGCAAAAAACTCTCAAAAACACTCCTCTCTCTCGTTCTGTTCTAATGGCTATCTCTGCAACCCTTTCACTTCTCCAACTCACCAACCCCATTCTCCCTCCCTCCTAATCGATTAGAGAGGAAGAAATCTCCGAATTGAGGTTTGATTTGGAGAAAGAAAATAGGGTTTGGATTTGGGGTTCCGAAGAGAAGCAGACATGATGAGAGGGGAGTTGTTTGGAGAGCCGAATAAGCCTACACCAAAGAGATGGGGATTTGTGGTGTTTGGTGAGTAAGAGAGTTTTAAGTGAGACATTTGATATCTCTCTCAAACCGCAACAATGGCGACGAAGAAGAAACACAGTGACAGCGAAGACGAAGACGAAACCTTCTACCACCGCTATTCCTCCACCACCTCTTCCACCAAACCCACCTCTCGCAGCAGCGGAAGCGGCGGCTTAGCCCCATCAAAATCCACAGTGTATGTCTCAAATCTTGACTACTCTCTCACAAACTCCGACCTCCACACAATCTTCTCAACCTTCGGGAAGGTGGCGAAGGTGACAGTCCTCAAGGACCGGCATACGCGGCAGAGCAAAGGGGTGGCCTTCGTCCTCTTCGTCTCGCAGACCGATACCGAAAGGCTGTGGAGCAAATGCAGGGGAAAGTGTTGAACAAAAGAACCTTATGGACCGCTAAAGCAATTGGTGCGGAGATTCAATGAGATATCTGTAGGATGGTCACCTCCTCAGAGATGCCTTCATTGCCTTGTTCTTGTTCTTGGACAGTATGGGATGGAATGTGCAGAGCTTTCTTTGGAAAGATAAGGGTAAGGTGAAACTCTGGAAAGAGAAGGGTATGGATGATGGAAGGTGAAGATCACTAGATGATGAAGATGAAACAACCGGAGTCATGAACCTAGAGCTCACTTTCCTCACTCGTAATCTGCGAGGAGGAGGATGAGCCTGAGGCGGAGGGACCGGAGTCATGGAGATCTTCTGCTGCTGCTGTTGATCTGGAAACATTGAACACACTTTTGCCATTTTTTGTTGAAATGATGTAGAGAAAAAGAGAATCAACAAGAATCCAATCTCCAATTCAATCAATCGGATTGAGGAATTTGATTTTCTGCCCTAATCTTGATCTTGAGGGTTTGAATTCATCGATCAATTAACCATCAGAACACAGGAATTTTCTAACTTTCTAGTAGAATTAACCATCTATGTTCAAAAATTGCTTTAAGAAGACATGTTCATGTCTCACTTATTCACCTTCAGAATGTTTTTTAATTATGTTACTTACTAATAGTTGTTTGCCTCTCATTTCATCATTCTAGCCTCTTTTTTTTTTTTTTTTTTTTTTATCAGTGGGCATACTTTTTTCATTAACAAGTAAACATGAAACAAGAAATAATGACACATCATACTAAAAAAGCAAGTAGTAACAATTTCTCATAGAAATCTCGGAAGAGATGGCTTGTTAGATTACAAGAACTCACATGCATCCACTTACCTGTTGAGTAATCTCAATTGATTGCAGTGGAAGCAAAGTAAAGGATTGGAACAGAGCTACTTAGACAAATAGATGTTATAGTTGTATAATTATATCAGTGAGTGCCTGGGGTTTGTTCGCGTAGAGAATTTTGCTTCATGAAGCTTTGCCAAGTTCGAAGTTGGTGTTTGCGAGCTCGATGACATCACTTTATCAAAGACTTGATGTCCCTAGTCAATGTTCAAAGCACTTTCTTTTGCCAATAAGAATAATAGAAATCCATAACAATCCTTTATAAAATTCATAAAATCCAATAATAAAAATCCATTAAAATCCAGTGGATTCTGTAAATTCCACAAAATTCAGTCACTTAAAATCCATTAAAATCCAGTGAATTCTGTAAAGTCTTTCAGACTCTATTAAAATCCATGAGATTTAAAGTCTTTCAGACTCTATTAAAATCCATGATTGAATACCCCCCTGTTAGGCAATGTATGTCATGTAAAAAACCAAAAAACAAAACAAAAAAAAGGTTTTGAATGTGTGATTTGCAAAAGTTTTGATTGGAAGAAATCGAGAATCTCGGCTAACCCATTACCCAAATTACCTAAAAGAAGGCAAATCAACCCTTCACCTCTCTTTTTCAAGCTTTTTTTCCCGACTTATTATAAAAGCCCTAAAATTCTCAACTGAAAAAAAAGCTAAAAAGAGAGAGACAGAGAGATTGGAAGAAGAACCTTAAGGCTCTTTATCTCATCATCATCTTCGCTTTATCAGAATTCGCAAAGAAGAAAGAGGTTTGTGTTCTCCCTCGTTGACCAGTCTTCCTCCCCTTTTTTGGAGGCTGTGAAAACCTCTTCTCTTATAAAGAGAGAGAATAAACAGAGGAGGAGGAAGGGGAGATGTTGGCGATGGTTGGTGAAGGAGGAGGAGCGACGGTTGCAGCAGCTTCAGCGGCGGATATGGAGAGTGATTTCGATTCCAAGCTACGTTTACAGGCGCCCAATCAAGGGGGGGCTCTGCAGAAGTGTAAGACTTTTCAGTTCAGAGCACCCCAGGAGAATTTCACTATTAATGACTTCCAATTGGGCAAGATCTATGGAGTTGGGTCGTATTCTAAGGTACCCTTTTGATTCTTCTTTCATGTGTTGTTGTTGTTTTTTTTTTTTTTTTTTGAGAAAGTTTGTGTCTTTGGTGAGTGAGTGAGAGAGGGATGGATCCGGAAATTGGGTTGGGTAGTGGAAGGTCCGAAGGTGTCAAAGGTGGGATCTTTGGGGTTGAGGAGGGGTGGGTGATGAATGTGGGAATGGGTTGTTGGATTTTTGATGAATTTGTGGATAGGTTGGTAAAAATTACTCCTTTTGAAATCATGAAATTGGGGGTGGGAGGTTTAGGTGTGTAAGGTGATTGAGTGGAAGATCTGTTTGGCCTGAGTACTGTGATGAAGTTGGTTAATTTTGGGAAAGGGGGGTGGTGTTGGGATATCTGAAAGGAGAGATCTTTGGTGGTGGGAAGGAGAGAGGGTTGGAGATGGGAGTGGTGTAAGTTTAGGTGGTGCATGTCAAATGAGGATATGGGTTTTCGTGTTATTGGTTGAGTCTAGAAGAATTTTGTAGTAAGTTGATTGACTCTTGATGAAAGTAATCGGGCTATACTCGGGGCACCATCTTAATAATTAGAAGAAACCTGTTTTAATTTCTATGTTGAACAAATAATAATTGGTAAGCCAGAGGTGAGGAATTCGAGAAGTATGAGTGTTCATGATTAAAATGAAGGGGGGATGGATGAATTAGAAGGAGTTGGTAGTAAGTCTGGAAGCTAAAGCTGTATTTTTCTGTGTTTTAATGGTTGGAGGACACTTTTTTGTTTTGTTTTATTTACTGGTTTTATCAGAGTTTAGTATTCTGAATTGTTGAAGGTTAGAACAGATTCATGTGTAGCAATAATGTTGATACCCACAAAAGAGAATGTAGCATACCTTTGTATTGCTGGAATTGTTTGTTTTGTACTTGAAAGTTGAAAAGTTTAATTAATATAAAAGAACTTGATTTTCATTGTTTCTAATACAAGAGAATATAGCATTCAAGTGAAAAGTGAGAGGAAGTATAAGCGGATGGCTGCATTGGGGAACAAAACAGAACCTTGCTAATTCAATCACACTGTCTCCAACCGTAAAAGTTTATTTAGTGTTCCCTTTCTAACTTAGATTTTTATTACGAGGAGATTGATGGATCAATGAACATTCTGATCTTCAGCTCCTTTTTGAAGCTCTCCTTTCATACACTGTTAGCACATTAGGATTTTCTGCCATTGAAAGCAGTTTAGATGCACGGGATAGAGTGTTTATCTGTGATGGGTAGTATGTCCTTGTGATATGTATTCGTTACTGTTTCTTTTATTAATAGAGGATATGTCTCATCAGGTTGTGAGGGCACGGAAGAAGGATACAGGCCATGTATATGCCTTGAAAATTATGGACAAGAAATTCATCACCAAAGAAAATAAAACATCTTACGTGAAGTTAGAACGTGTAGTACTTGATCAGTTGGATCACGCTGGAATTGTCCGGCTATTTTTCACTTTTCAAGACAACTTTTCTCTTTGTAAGTATCTCTAATTTAGGCAATCATTTCATATTTGTTTTGTCATGTTTCATGATCCATTTCATTTCATTTCCTGTTTTTGGTTTTCTTTATTGATTTCACTTTCTGATATGCTGATGTTATTTTTTATAAAGACATGGCACTTGAGTCTTGTGAAGGTGGAGAACTTTTTGACCAGATAACTAGGGTAAGTGAACTTCATATACTCCACGAGAGGGACAGAACCTTTAGTTTGTCGCCAGACAAGTATTTTATCGAGCTTATTATATGACTGCAGAAAGGACGCCTCTCAGTCAATGAAGCTCGCTTCTATACAGCTGAAGTTATTGATGCTCTTGAATACATACATAGTGTTGGATTGATTCATCGTGATATCAAGGTAAATCTAGATACAATAACATCTTCTTTCAGTTTATTGAGTTTTTGGGATAGGTCTTCATTTATGTTTATGGCATGCTAAAGGACGATACTGTTTATAATACCAGCCAGAGAACTTGCTGCTTACAGCAGAAGGACATATTAAAATTGCCGACTTTGGTAGTGTGAAGCCTATGAAGGACAGTAGTATCAAAGTTCTTCCATCTTTAGCATCAGGTGAAGTTATTTTTTATGTTAGTAACCTTCACAAACGTTTCTCTGGGATGGTTAATTAATCATTTTTAGCATGGCTTATTTCATGCATCATACAGATGAAAAGGCTTGCACCTTTGTCGGAACAGCTGCTTATGTCCCACCAGAAGTTCTGAATTCCTCTCCGGCTACTTTGGGGTAAGAGGAAGAATCTTTCTCTTAGAAGCACTTAGGTCTAGTATTGAGAAATTGTTTTAATTTGTTGAAAGGAAGAACTATCCAAAGCCGTAACTCCCATTTCATTTGAATGTCACATGTAAACTTTAAAATATATATAATAATAATTAGATAAACAAATTTTGTATTCGTACGTGTAAAAAACAAAAAGAAAAACAAACTTTTTTTTAATGTTACATGTAAACTATATATCCATTAAAAGTGACTTGTTTTAGAAGCCTCTTCTTATTTGGTAAATTTTTTAGTATTACATATATCCATCTCCCTTTCTATAGCTACTGAGGTGACTTTGGTATGTTTGTTGGAACAGAAATGATCTTTGGGCACTGGGATGCACCTTGTATCAAATGCTTTCAGGAACTTCACCTTTTAAAGATGCAAGCGAATGGCTTATTTTTCAAAGAATCATTGCCAGGGATATCCGATTTCCTGACTGCTTCCCAGAGGAAGCGAGAGACCTAATAGATAAATTGTTGGTAAGCAATAATCTGCAAGTCATTGATACCTATCTTTTCTGGTCTACGCTTGTCTAGAATTGTGCTTTTGAGTTTTCTTGAATTATCAATTATATCCATTTCCTCTTCTATTCTGCTTATTGCGAAGCATGTCTTCCAAATTGAATATCGACTCTTTCTGTAAATAGTTGGTCTTTAACTATGAATGCCTTACCTTCTGCATGTCGTACGGACCTGTCATCCACCGCATCCAACTGATATTTGCCCTCATTGGCTTAGTGGATTTTGTCTTGACCTTGTAAAATAAGCCACAGTTGATAATCTTGACAGTAGAAGTAAGAGGAAAATTCAGACTAAATCATGATTTAAAATGTAAATAGAAGACAACTTTTAATCGCGAATGGGAATTATATTTTGCTCATTTTAGAGTATAGACAAGGTACTAGAATTTGTGCAATAGTCATGTATACTATAAGCAACCTCTAAGTAAAGTGACTTACAATGTCAGCTAAGCTAAATGGAGCCTAGAAACCCTGATTTAGTGATAGGAATAGAGCCTAAAAACCCTAATTTAGTGATAGGAGTTGGCTTTTTAACATATAGAAGAACACAAGGAGAGAACGATTATTGTCAGTAGATCAAGCCAATGTTTTAAAAATGGAGGAGGATCTAGCTCCTTGAGGGTGTGTTTGGTTGCATGAAATCTTATTCCATGGATCCAGCCGATCTCAAAGTGTTTTATCATATTGAACCATAAGTTTGTGTCAAAATATAAGAATTACTTTGCCATGTTTCTCATGAAATATGGGAATTAGGTTCCCCTAAGAACAAGGACAAGGAGTGTGATTGCCACATGCATGGGAATTGAATTTCATCTACAATCTCACTTTCTATCGCCATTTCCTTGCTTCTCACATCTACTCCATTCCCCTGGAATTAGATTCCATCAACCAAACATGCTCTTGAGATTCGTGACAACTACCTATCAAACTCCAGTTTCTTATCTTCGTTGTCGATGTTAAAGAAGTCTTAAAATAAAATCTCTGGAACATCCCATTGAAACGCCGAGGAAAAATGGTGTATCCAAAATTTGTGACAGTTCCAAAACCACCACTGGTTATAATGCTGTTTCTGCTCGGGTATTAGAAATAGAGAAATCAAGCTTTTAGTTTATGAACTGGTCTTTAATACATTCATTACTCCATGGCAGGATATAGATCCCAGCAAAAGACCTGGTGCTGGGCGTGATGGTTATGCTGCACTCAAGATGCATCCCTTCTTTGAGGGAGTTGACTGGGAGAATGTAAGGGAGCTCACCCCTCCTAAACTTGCTCTCGATGGGAATGTATGATACAAACACAACTTCAGTTTTGATCTTTGATAGTTTAGAGAATTCTGGGGTTCTCAGTGACATCCTAAATTACAAATTTTAGTTTAATTTCAGATAAGAGAGGCTGAAGATCAGGAATCTGGGTGGATCCAACATGTTGGTGATGGTTCAAAGAATGATGTCAATGCTGCATCCTCTTCTGAAGCATATGCTCATGTAACGAGGCTTGCTTCTATCGACTCTTATGATTCAAGATGGTAACACCCAGTACTTTCATTAATTTTTGCTGTGTGTATCAATACTTTTCTACTTTTTTAAAATGAATATGGAACCCTTTTTGTTATTGAGTGAACAGGCAACAATTCCTGGACCCAGGGGAGTCTATTATGATGATATCAACGTTGAAGAAATTACAGAAACTAACAAACAAGAAGGTGCAACTTATCCTCACCGACAAACCTAAGTTAATATGCGTAGATCCTGCAAAGATGATGTCTAAAGTGAACATAGTCTGGTCTGAGAATCTCAATGAGATTGGTATCCAAGTCACGAGTAGTACACATTTTAAGATTACAACTGTAAGCTCCTTCCCTTTCGACATTTTCTTGATTCACTCCCTCGCATTTCTCTAATCAAGTTACTTGGAATGTTCAGCCGAAGAAGGTAATGTCCTTTGAGGATGCAAAACAGAGAGCAGTGCAATGGAAGAAGGCAATTGATAGCCTTCAAAATCACTGATACCCTTTTGTAGCATTTCAAACACATTCTTTGTATGTAATGTGATCTTAGACAAACGTGGAGATCCAAAAGGCTCGGATGCTCCTCAGAAATATTTATTTGAACAAAGACAATCAAGTTGCAGCTCAGAAAGTTTCAAGACACATCCCTCCTTCAATATCCTGGTTATTGCAGCGCATTGTGGGAAGTTTTTGCTCGATACAAGCCTTTGCAACAGTGGATATATGGTGTTATCTTGAAACTATTGGTTGAGAGGAATTTGTATTTATGAGATTATTTCTACCGTTGTAAAAGACACTAGCAATTAATGAGATCTTTTTTTCGTCTTCCTTCTCATCAGTGTTCGCAAACTGATACTTGTATATAATTCTTCTTCTATGTTATTTCAAATTTTGTATTTTCATGGCCATGAGCCCTTCTAACAAGCATGGAGTCAAATCTCCAAAATCTAATGCTCACTCTTTCGAACTTTTCTCAGATCTCTTTCGAGTATTGTGAACTACTGAACTGAGAGTATTGTGAACTGATAGTCTTCTCATGGTCATCTCCACAAAAAGATCATAGCCTACTTTTACATAAGTCCAATTAGAAAAAATTTCAGAATCAGTTATTATTATAGGATACTATACACTTACAATATCTATAAATAAAAATTATTAAACAATTAGATTATCGTCATTAATATATCATGAATCATGTGACTTATTAATTCTTTCAATTTTTTAATTTGAACCCTGGGCTTATGATTCCATGTGCCACAGACTTATCGTTGAGCTAGTACCCCATTGATCATTTTGTTAGATTGCAAACTAATCTAAGAGATAAGAGAGACCAAGATGAGAAGAAAACAAATGAAGAAAAAGAAAGGGAGAAGAACTGAACAACGAAAAGGGCGGTGGTGGCTGTTGATAGGTTAGAATTCAACTTTTTTAGGAATCCTTCATCAGCTGTGGATGACTGAATTTTTGTTTATCCAATGTAACATGGATTACCAACCCTAGATTTTGGTATCTAAATATATATTATCACAGTTGAATGAATAAATAAATAATCTAATGACCCCATCAGACATGTTACTGGATAAGGTTTTAGTAATGTTGGTCAACAAATAAACAGAAGCTGATAAGATTGCCTCCTCATGAACAATAATTGTAATATTATATAGCTGAAAACAAACTATTCCATGTGTCATGAGCTAGCATTCATAGTTTTGAACTCTGATTGCCAATCAAGAACCATCAACCCATGCTTATCAACAAAAAAAAAACTCTATAATTGGTTATGAAGAACATCTTATCCATGTGGAACAAGATAAGGACTTGAAAACAGATAAAACAAGTCATTGAAGTATATAAGAAAGTTCAGAGAACATTCCACTAAAACAGACAAAACAAAATCCAATTAAAAACTGCGATCGCATCGATTAGCCTTGAGAAATAAGAAAATAAAAACCTATTTATGTACTTCCTCATCATTTATAACACGAGTAATAAAAAGGGAATGAAATAAATAAAACACCAGAACACAATGAGAAACTAAAGCTTACTGAACCATCAGGTGTATTAAAATGCACAGCACTAATGCTACAAAATCATTGAGAACATGTATATTGCTTTAAGAACTCACACTATAGACCTACTAATATCATCAACAGACTCGTATGATTTGGATTACACACCTAAATCAATAGCTTCAGTGTCATCATCCATGAGCTGAGCCACACAGATTCAACTCTGTTCCTACTTCAAATAGCCTTTACTTCGCTTCTTTGTCAAACTACTTGGGGTGATATATACAGCATCTACACAAAGTCCGCCTTTCGAATGTGTGCAATCAATTTGTTTCATAGAAAACTTGACTTCTGTTATGGGTTCGCTGTCAGTGACAATGAACTCACCGACCTTGTACTCTGTCCAGCTGCCACGCTTTTCATCATTTTCAAAGTCGTCCAAAAAGCATTCGAAGAATGCTTGTTGACCATCTGAAGTAGATAACTCGAATCGAACGGGTTTCAAGCCCCAACCATGGGCATGTTCATAGTTACAGACACGCCGACCTAACCATCTTGCAAATCTACCCAAGTGAAGCCTGAACGATAGTGTGTATACCCCGGCTGGAAAAGGGAACTTGACTGTACCATCTACCTCAAACCACCATATTTGCTGCAGATAGGCAACCACATGAAACCTGCAAACGATGTGCATCATCAAATTATGTTCATAAGCATTGTATTGACTACAATGACGCAAAAATAACAACATAGCGACATAGAGGAATTGCTCTTTTCATATAATCTATTTGTCAAAGCAATTCCACTGCAAACATATTTCCCCTTCAATGCCTCCCTCGGACCTAAAAAAATTAGAGTCTTGTCCCTCAAACAGCTAGAAAAACCAGATTTAATGGTCGCTTTCTGAAGGTGCTTGCCCGTTAGGGAATAGCGTAGATCATCTTGCACAGTCAAACAAGGTGATAAAAAACAAGAACAAAAGTACATGTACTTTCCGAAACCTGCAACTTTCCTACCAGGCTCCAAAAGAGAGGAGGGTGTTTAGTAGATGGCAATTGCAGAAATAATACACAAGACCTTCATCCTTTTTCACTTGCTACTCATTGAAGCTAAAAAACTGCATGACAATGCTCACTTAAAGCTAAAATGAGGGAAAGGGTGGGGATTAAATAAATTATGACGTCAAGTGCCAAGCTCACAGCCACTCCCTCATTAAGAACAAAATATAAAAAAATTTCATCTAATCAAGAATCCGTGCCATCTGAAACACAAGAAAAGAGCTAGAAGTGCATTCACGGTTCCCATGGATTGAATGTCCGCTGAATAGTACCAAATTATAATAAAGCCCGTATTAGTTAGGACATTAGCCAAAATAGGGTTAAGATTAGATTGCTTGCCATTCTTTGGCAAGTTGCCAAAGAAGCTATTAGGCTTATAAATAAGGCATAGAGTTGAACATTGTAGTTGATTGATTGAAAGAAATTTATGTTATTTTATTTATCTCTTGCTTAGGCTAGTTTATTTTTAGTTTAGTGTAGAATTCATCAGAATCACTAGTAGCTGATTGTTGGGGTCATTTGTCCACATCTTCATCCTTTCTACTTCACATTAACAATGGTGTGACCACACTTTCATCCTCTCTGGAAATTGGCTATGAAAGCAACTACTAATAAGTAGTAATAACTATTGTGGCAGCAATTTGGAGGAAAAGAAGGTCGAAGTGCAACAGGTTGTGATGGGGATTAAAGGAACACCTTGGTGCTAGGGTAACAAGTGGGTCATTTAATCGGTTGTGCCCTTTCTAACTTTGTTTTCAATTTCTTTCAATTGTTCCATCAGCATATTGTTCAGTTTTCCTTTGTATTTGGGTGCAAGTCCCTCACTGGTTTTCTTCATTAATGATATCGTGTTATTGTTTTATCGGTTATAAAAATTAAAAAAATATACAACAACAACAAATCTAATTCCCCCCACCTTTAATGCCAATTAGATCAACGAAGGTATTGAACCCTTCCTCAACAATCCAATCCAACTTCTCTGTGCATCCCAAGCTTGAACGCTTACATAATTGACTTCAACATCACATGCGATGATCCCTTTAGATTTAGAATTTGGTTGTTACTAAAGTTGTCTAAGAGAAGTTTCTCTCTAAACTTCACACAGTTTCATATTTTTTTGTTTTTTTTTTCCCCTCTTTTTCAACCAAGAACTTTCTTTGTAATTCATAGAACTTTCTTGGCATCCGAAATACATCTCCAGTTCATAGAAAAACGCTAATAAGAGCAAGAGAAAAGAAAAGAAAATACTAAACATGTACATTAATTAAAAGGTTTAAATAAATAATATTATCACCCCAACAAACCCCACAGATAATCAAAACAGTAGCCATAAAATGATTAAAGAAATTGAACTACTCAATTTAGCCATCTACGATACGAACACCAACAAGATGTACTAAATTTATACAAGTAAAACTGACGACTCAAAGAAAAAACCCTAATACTAATAACATTCTCAATTACTGGAACTCCTATAGCTAGCTTAATGCTAATCACATTGATTCATGAAAAGTGAGCAACATTTCATGAGGTTAACAACGTTTTGAGTTAAACCCACAATATCTTACACTTTGGAGATAAAAATGTCCACATTTACTTAAGATCCATAATGTGTGTTGTACAAGGTCTATTATTACTCAAGAAGGTATCTAGTCATCAATAAAAACTATGTCCAATACTTCCAGATCTAGATACCTAGGAAACACACAGCTCAGCTTCACCTCTAACTTCTGAAAATCCTAAACCAGACAAATTCAGAGTTTCCCACTACATTAAAATTTCATCACAAAAATGGAAACAATGGATTAGTAATAGTTCTTCTAAACTCTTTCCAAAGAGTAACTATTATTATCTCTATGACTAAGAGCATCTCCAATGGTAAAAGTTAAAATGGGGGATGAACCATCTTCATTTTAACCAAAAGCTAAATTTAGAGGTCCTCTTATTTTTCACCACGCTAACTACATCCCCCTATTTTAACTTTTTCATCATTATTTTAATATATTTTCAACTTTTCTATATCAATTTAATTTCAATTATACTCTTATTAATTTCAACTTAATATAATTATATTAGTTTCAATTATGTTATTATAATATTATTAAATATATATTATTATCAATTTCAACTTAAATATATAATATTATTATTTTCAATTATACTATTCTTTAGATACTTTTTTAATTATACTATTATTAATTTCAACTTAATTTAACTAAATAAAAAATTTGGGAGTTTTTAAAAAAATTAGTATTAATAATTAATTTTGTTTATCATTATTTAAATATATCTTCCACTTTTTTATATCATTATTTAAATATATCTTCCACTTTTTTATATCATTATTTAGATAATTACATTTTTAATTATACTATAATTTAAATTAGTATTAATAATTACTATTAATACTTTTATCATTATTTAAATTAGAATTAATAATTATTTTTGCTTGGATTAGTATTAATTTTTTTTAATTATACTATTAATACTTTTTAATTAATTAGTTATTATTATATAATTTAGTATTAATAATTACTTTTTTAATTATACCATTATTTAGATACTTTTGTTTTTATTTTTATTTGTTTTTAATTTAGAAAATTAAATATTGAAAATATTTTGTTATTAAATTAGATATAGGGATAGTTAACTTCCCCCTAAATTTAGGGGGAAGTTGGAGGTGGAGCTATAATATTGGGGATTGTTTAGAGGATGATTGGAGGGAGGATTTTCTCTATTAAACCCGCTATTTTAGGGGGATGATTGGAGATGCTCTTAGCTCAGCTCATACAAGTTGGTATCCCACCACTCATTCCCTACACCAAAAGCTTTCCTAAAGGGGGAAACTGAAAAAACGACCTCTAAAGTAATCAGTCCAGATACAGATTTCAAAATTGGAAAAATGAATAATGGAACTTCCTTGATCTGCCTTATCGACATACTTGTACTTGACAAGAATTACTGGTACCAACAATTCTCAAAAAGATCTCCCAAGTCTCAACTAACACTCATTGACAGCAAGTCAGCAATCAAAGTATCACAGACAGAAACTCCCAACATATCGGCTTCTTTCATTAAAATGGAACTCTGATCAAAATTCGTTTTTCACAGTGGATCATTTCGGAATTCACTCCCATACGAAATGATTGGTACACCAATTTCACACTAAATAAATAACCAATGAAACTTAATGTGAAGATTAACCAAGCCAAGCTAAATACCCAGACTGAAATTCGACTAAAAAAAATTTATCCAAACACATACTCCAATTACCAAAAATAAAATAAAAATCTAAGCTTTCTTTTTTAATCTAGCTTACCTTGATTCATCTGTGGGAAGCCAATTCCAGTATCTTCTATCTTCAATCCCAGTTATCACCATAGCCTTTGCAGAGATGGACATGCAAACCCCTCCAGTAACCCTATCAAGCCAAACATCCTGCTCAAGACCATAATACAAAACAATCATCATAAACAAAAGAAAACCTAAATGAAACCCCCTAAATCCCACCTCCCAAAATCCCAAAAATCTCCCAAACCCCATTTTAAATTCCCCAAAATTTTGCTTAAATAACAAAACCCCACTCAATCATCAAATCCATTTTTATTTTTATTTTTATATTTTTTGAAAGGCAAGCGTGCCGCCGCCGTTGGTTATAGAGCGTTTAACCATCCAACCAAGCTACCATTGGCATCAAATCCACTTATCCCACGCCAAAACCCTAAGCTTCCAAAATTCGAAACCCCATTTCCAATTCCCCTCAAAAACAAAATCCCACCTTGGTTCCATCATCAAAAGAGATCGCCCGAGCGAGGAGAGCGAAGATATCCTTCTTCGAGAGGTCCTGGTACCGATCAACAGGCAAAAATTCGAGCAAGCTCTGGTAATTGGGGGGCAATTTGGACTCCCAAACGAGGTCTGAAGAAGCGGCGCCACGAAAGGCGCGGTTGAGGCGAGCAAGATTGCAGATTTCCGGTGGGGTTAAGTACATGAACACGCACGCAACGCAGCTCTCTGGAATATCTCCAAGGCCTGGACCGTTCGAACCTTCTGTGAGATTCGAAAGGCTCGCACCCATCTCTCTCTCTCTCTGTTGTTGTTTGAGTTGGATCGATCGAGTTTCGCAATGGGTTATCTCATAATGGGGGATCTGGGTGGAGAGGAGAGCGATGAGAAGAGTGGGAAACTGTAAAGATTTGATCTTTTTGAGTGCGTGAGAAAGTTGAGTGCGAAAGTTGGAAGCTTGAGGATGAGAGATGGAGAAAAACGGAGAGGAGAATTGAGCGAAATGAAAACGAATCGAACATATATATAATGGGAAATTCTAAATGACGAGGAAACTGGCTACTGGCGAGGGAAGGGGTGAAGCCAGCCGTTCATCCCTCTCGAAATACGTGAAAGTTCGTATTTCGCATCTCGATGGGGTTGGACGGCTGCACCCCCGCCCTTTCCTCGCTGTGTAGACAATTACAGACTAAAAACAGAGTCTTGAAATTTGAGTTGTGAATGTGGTGTGTGGTACATGGTGTTATATTGGTACATGACTTTTGGTTCAATCTCGAGGAAGATTAGGGTTGGGTGAATATGCGAAGTGAATTATATCAAGCTCATGTCTCTTGGACACTAATATTTTGGAATCTAACATTTTCGTAGAAATCTATTCTTATATTCAGATCTATCATTTGAGAAAAATTTATGTCGTTTGCCTCTTAAACCTCTTGAATTGATAGGGAAATATTTGTGTTTCGCGGAAACTTATTGAGTCTATGAGAGTATAATTTAGGTCAAGGATATTAAATGACGCTCAAAGTATATAGATATTAAAGTTGGGACAAATTGAGAAGGATTGGTAGCTAATATGTTTTCTAGACTAATATCGGGAACCAAACATTTTACAACTTAATATAGAAAAATTAATTAGCATCTTTCTTGTAAAGGCACCCCCCCCCCCCCCCCCCCCCCTAAGCATCCGGCCATCGCTTTTACTAACATGAGCTTTGCTACAGAGCGAGGGAGGGAGCGAGGGATGGGTGGTAACCACCCATCCATTTCGAGATAAGCGCATCGAATTTGAGATGTGCGATGATGCTCATCTCGAGGCAGATGGGTGGCTTTCACCCATCCCTCGCTCCCTCCCTCGACCCCTAGAATTTTCCTACTAACATTTATATTTACAAGGACATTTGATGTATGTTCTTCGGTTGGATGAAGCCGTGAAGGGATCAACATTCAAATGTAGAGGATTTCTAAATGACTGAATTTTATTATGTGTAATGAGGGTAGTAGGTGGTCTCCTTAATCATACACACGTATTCAAAGAACATCATTCAGAGATCATTGATGAATTATGCAAATTGGATTATTCAGAGATCAATAAGGGTAGGTGGTCTCCTTCAGATCATACCTACTACTTGATCCATTTACTTGCAAGTAAATTGATAAGAGTAACTCTTTTCCTAAATAATGAAGAGTGTATGCATCAACAAATGTACTCCAACCTAAATTCCACACACGAAACTACAAACCTCTCTTCATTATCCAAGAATGAATCCAATAAATCCATGAGAAAAACCATGATTCTTTCTACAACTTTGTCTTCATGGATTTTTCTATCTAAAGTTTGTATGCAATAAGAAATCTACTCATGTGGCTTTGAAACTCGGTGGAAAGACTATGAAAAATGTTTGTTTGAGTGAAGTTAGTGTCATATTGAAATACATGGTAATATAAATAAACTTCTATGTCAATGTGCATCAAAGCATGAATTGCATGCTTCGTATATTTTTCCATAAAAAGATATACACTAGTTATAAACCTAGGACTGACGGTCGTGTTGCTTTCACTTCCTATCACAAAAACATATTGTACTCTGGTTTCAAGGGTTTTCAGAGTTTTACAGAAAAATTAATGATGTGTCTTGTGCTTATCAACTTGTCCGTTTTGTGTTATTTCTTCAATCTTGATCACATCTCAAAGATGTGGTTAAGGTTTCGCTAACATTATTTTCATGCCAATCAACCATCACCAAATGCAGTGGCTAAATTTCTTGTGTTCTTGCTATAGTCCGGGAGGGTAAGGAGCATTCAAATGGACAGTTCAGAGAATGAAAGGGCTTTTTGAAGCACCCATTTTGGTTCAAGCTATTGATGATGGTGCAAAAGTTCAAATGGTCACTCAGTTGGGATTAGATTCTAGTCAGCCTAGCTAACTCTATGGACACTGACCCCATGGTAACACTACACCAAATTGGTACTTTTGTAACAATTTTAAAAACAGTATCACCTTTGAGATGTTGCAATTCACCAAACAATTTCAAGTCAAAACTAAATTTAGCCAAAAAAATTAAAAACAGTAACAAAAAAAAATGATACAATAAGTTGGATCACCATGAATAGTATCACTTTTATAACCATACTCTTTATGGTGATACAATTATTGTATCATTTTGTTTGTGAAAATGTGTAAAATTGTTAAGTTAATTGTTACACTTCAAGAGTGATATTGTTTTGGAGTTGTTACAAAAATGTCAATTTGGTGTAGTGTAACTCTACGACAACTTCACTCACGAAGACTAGTCAATGAATTGATATACTACACTTCGACCCAATAATAGCGCTTGGCAGCTTCACTCACCTATCAGTATTCCATGACATGATATTTCACAAACAACAGCTCAGAAGCTTGAGTTGTCAAGGAATTCCTAATGGGGTTTCTACAGGAGACTTTAACTAAGAGAAGAAGGTAATTGATTGAAAAATTTTAAAATGAGAAAAATTGAATGCAGAAAGACGGGGAAAGGAGACTTAAATGTATTCCTTATGATAGCCTAATTCGTTCACAGTGAAATTGCACCCAAACACTCATTATCTTATGGTGCGATACTGCGATTAGCCATTACAGCTAACCCCCTAAAAATCTTTCTTTGTATGACTAAATGTAGCTTGCTGGCTCCTAACCTCTAGCTGTGAATTTCTATAGGTGTAACATGATCCTATGAGGCTTTCGTTCACCAACACTGTCACAGGCTCCCTAATGACGACAAGCTAAGACGTATTGGACCAATTAAAGGTTTAGAAACCTAGTCGTATTTCAAGAAACTCCGGCACAAACAAGGATATTTACCTCATTCAAAGCGAAACTCTCTGTTTATAATGCCTGAGCCTGCACATGACACGTAAATGTACATTCCAGAGCTTCAAAACCTGAACATTGGCATCCTGTCAAACCATCTATTTTCTCCAAAAAAAAACCGCCCTTGGTTGAAATCTTTCATTTTACCAACCAACTCTTGCAGAAAATCTTGCAAAACATCACATTTGTTAGTTTATTTTTGTTCATCTCTTGCCTTGACTATTCTGCACCGCCTTGACATGCCACCCCGGCTATATCATCTTGAGTTTGATGGATAGGAAATGAATCATGCGTTGATGTGGAATTAAAGTCGTAGATTTATCCTCTCTGACATACCAAGGATGTCAGAAAAGATCCTGTCACCACCCAACTCTTCTCCACTAGTACCAGCAGCAATGCGCAATATGTCTTCAATCAACGCGACATTCCCTAAGATATCCACATGACCCCCACTTTCCAAACCACGGCCTTCCAACAGACTGGCTGGTGGTTTGTGTTGATACTCGCGTATATACGCATGCATGCCAGATGGGTTGAATCTGGTCTTACCCCGCCATGCTTTAGCACACATGAACCCAGCACTTAGAACAGGTACAGTTTCATCACCATCTACAAAGTACACACCGCTCCTTAAGCAACCACCATTACTCCCAGAGGTCGAACTGTCGATTTGGTAAGGGATGCTCTTACATTTAGATGACGGGGACTTCTTGTATATATATGATCTCTCTGTGGGTAGACCGACTCCATATAGGCAGTGAATCTCTATGTCTGGGGCATCAGGTAACCTGTGATCATACATATATTTCACACATGAGGTTTCTTGAAAGAAGATGGTCTAAATTAATTGTTTCAGGTTCAATGTGAAAAGAATGGTGATATACGTACTTCGTCTCCAGTGGATTGGACCAGTACTTGAAATGAGAATACATAGGATCATCCAAATTTTCTGCAATCCCATGTGAGAACTGAGACTCTGTACGTTGCATCATCTTTGGAGCTACAATCCGTAATAGATCAATGATAGTTCCTGCAGTATATGCTTTGTTTTCTGCAATTTCCTGAATGCTTTCTCTGCTCATCTCATCATATTCAGTCCAGGCCTCACCACATGATGAGCTGCGTTTCAGGTTGGCCAGATCCTAGATATGTTTATGATAATGCAAGAATTAGTTAAGAAACCTGGTATAATGTAGCCATATATATATACTAAGTTATGTTCAACAGCAAAACAATTCTATATCCAATATGCTCTAGAAAAATTGATGATTAGATGATTGCTCGAACTACTATTCACTACTGAACAGTGACCAACAATCACAAAGTAAAACCATCCATAATCAACAGATTCTGATCGACCATTTCCAAATAACAAGATTTGGATCTATCCATAATCAAAAGCATACTATACAAACTAATGATCAGTTTGTATAACTTAACAAAAAAAAAGTACCTTGGCATTGAAAGCCTTTATATCTGAAGATGGCAGTCTTGACGTCTCCTTTCCAAATGATATCATCCTTCCATACCGCACAAGCTCCTCTGCCCCAAAACCTACCTTGCCATCACTAGCATTGGTAGATTGAGACCTGTCACTGGAAGAGGCTTGCACATACTTCTTCTGAGCTGGATCACAAGTGTAACCTTCTTCAGGAGACCAATCCAAGTTACCCCATATTGTCTCTCCTCCTTTTGGCATCAGGGACATGTGAGAGTCCCATGTACGTCCCATCCGCATCATGTGCTCTAGATATTGAAGTCCAATGATATTGGAATCGAAAACTCCCGGAGCCATGGCCCTGAACATACCAAATGGAATGGTAATTTAGTTGAGTACAATAATCTCTGGACTGGAATGATTTGAAAGCATTGTCTCTGAAGCATGCTAATTAAGTCTGTAACATGTCCAAGCTACAATACCAAGACAATTTAATTTTTATATGCAATCTGTGCTTTCCACCTCAACTTGAACTTAACGTTGATTTGCTTATGATCGGATGAGGATTAAAAAGACTAACCTTACAAAAGCAATATCTTTACCCTCTGCAGAAAATGTGCTACTAACTGCCTTTGGGACACCAAGGAATGCTGGACCGATATTCATAATCGATTTGATGTGCTTGGCACACCATCCCGGTCCGCCTCCACCTCCCATAGGAGGGGGAGCTTCTACCCATTTCATAAAGTGAAGGAAATAGAGCACCCCCATTGAATGAGGCACCACTACCACCTTCTTATAGCCATTTGTTACATGCATAAGTTCAATTTTACTCTTCAGCCTAGTAAGGGTTTGATCCCGGACCTGCTTGTTCCCAAATAAAAAAACCCGTCAAATCAAATAGTTTTTCTCAAATAAATTGAACTTGATAGAAGCTATATCTAGAAAAACATACATACAAGAAGGGGTCTTTGTTTGTCTAAACGATGGTATACATTTGTTTCAATAAACATAGTCCATAGGTTCTAGAACATCAATGAAGCACATTGCTACCTACTCTATCTAATTTATTTCTTATTAGAACCGTTCTTTCCAAAGATGTTTCTCATCTTAGCAAATGGAGCTTGACAGAAATCACATATAGAAGCTCAACAACATTAATGAAGTAAATGGTAAATAATGAATGTTATACCCACAGCTCATTCACCAAGCATGCATTTTGGATTGTTGCATTGTCCATCTACAAAAATACATGGATGGGTACATGAATGGAAGGTATCAGTGGCTCATTATAAAGTTATTTTGCCCAAATTGGTCTTAGTCACCATGTACTAGATCAAGAACATTAATGAATCAAAGGAGTATCAACATTATCAATTAATGGTGGAAATCATGAATCACTGCAAGGGACAGAGTGGATGCAAATGGGTGTGGAAGAAACACAACAAAATACAATCCAAATGTGTTGATGAAGCAAAATTCACCTCAGTATTCTGAAAAGAGAGTCTCCAATCATAAGCAGTCATATGCAAATTCTTCCCTTCATACCCAATTTGGGCTAAATTCTCAATCAACACAGCCCAAACGAAGTAACCGGGAGCGAAATAGTCGGCAGCAACCAGTCCTGGCACCGCCCTAACGCGAATCCCAGGTGGGTCTAGCCCTGTTTTGTTGTCCAGAGACATGTGCTCTAGCCAACAGTAAGGCCTAAATTGCAACACAAAGTCCACAAATGAAATGAGAACTGATAAACACAATAATCAAACACAATGTAAAGGTTACAAAATGGTGAATTGGAATCAAAACCTTCGGAAAAGCTCGGCGAAGCTACCGCCCCAAAGTCGCTTTCTGAACAGCCCCTCAGCACAAGGCCTTCCTTCCCAAAGCTCCAAACCACCAGTAACGATGCCAGGAATCAGAACAACAGGATGCAATGCAGTCAATCCCTCCTTCTTAAGCTTTGTTCCTGGTGATTCAGGAGCTTGAAATCCAGTCAAGTTGATGGGGAAAGAGTGGTAAAGCACCAACAAAAGCCACCAAGTGGTGCACAAACACCCAATCATCCAACAACAGCAATCCACACATCGACACTCCCTGCTCAGCCTCCTTTTCCCATGTTTCTTCTCTGTTTTTACATTATAAACAACACTATCTTCCTTTCCTGACTTTGGGTTCTCAAGTGCTTGAAACCCCACTGAAGAACACCTCACTGCAGGCTCAACAAGTACCTTACCACGAAATTTCAGATTCGAAAAAGCCATGATACCCACTTCAAAAAACCCCACTTAAAATTGGACTCGATTACAACACCCCCACATTCACTGAAACAAGAAGAAAATGGAGAAATTGAGATCTGGCGGAGGTTGTTGAAATGGAGGCTTTATTTCTCTGTTAAGTGTTTATGGAAGTATACTTGGAGAAGAAGAATAGAGTTATGGCTTTGTGAGAGCACAATAGAGTGGAAAAACAAATCAAGGAAGAGAGAAACAGAGGAGAGATGGGTCTTGAAGGTATTTGAGCTTTGACGATTCTTTTGAGAATAGAAGCTGTTTGCGAAGAAACCAAGTGCTGAGCTCACCATCACTGTAACACTTGTCCACCTTCTTCCATCCAACACTTCGCTCTGTCATGGATCGAGAGGTTTCTGTCGAAAAGTGATGCTTTTATAGGGCGAGTGTTTCACTTTCAGCTCCTTAGCTTAAATCCAATATTCCTTGCCACCTCCTTTGTATTTAGAGGTATTGAGAGATTGGTACATACCATACGCGGTGCACACGTTCCCTACGACTCTCGGTTTCGTCGCACGTGTTCATGCATTGATGTGATTCTAATCTCAAACCATAAGTATGTTGATTTTAATAAATATTTCATTATGTATAAAAAAAAAATTTGATTATAAATTTGATGTTATGAATATAATTTAAGCATTTTAAATTATTATATACCATATAAAAATTACCACGAGACTCATAATGTCTTATAAACAATTTATTGCATGAGAATCATTCATATAATAAAATTTTAATACTAAACTAAGATTAAAATGTAAGAAAATTGAGATTGGCCTAATGAAATAAATGAATATTTTGAATTTCGAAATAAATTTCAGTAACTAAAAATAAATTTATGAAATTTCAACATTTTTCGAGAAATCGCATTCTTTGCTCAAAACCTGCATAAATCATGTTATGACATTACTTTCTATACTCGGTGCATCTGTCTATAATGCAGCGATACTGTATTTTGATCTCAGTTTACGTGGTAGTCATGTAATGGCTATGTATTTAGATCTCGAGATGTATTGAGTTAGACTTAATTTGGATATCATGCAATGCCGAACTCCGTGAATTTATCTGCCATGCATTAAGTATGTATTATGGTCTTAGTCTACGTGTTAGTCATGCAATGACTTTGTATTTTCATCTCGAGTTGATGTTTCATAAACTAGTTTATTGTGAGTTGGATTATAAACGGGAGTTGTTATGTATACCCGATTATTTGACTCGGTTGCACTAACTCTCTGTTGCACTGATAGTTTGAGATGTTTTGACTTTGTTGCACCAACTTAATGTATGTAACACTGACTTATCATTTTTTGTAATTATAAAAATCATTTTGTACACAAATTTCTTGTTTAAGAGCATTAATTGACTATGGAATGAAAGAACAATGGTAACAATCATCTGTAAATTATAAAACTAAAATTCAGTCACAACATCTAAACATTTATATTATGAATCATTTATACAAAGTTCTCAATCAACAATATGAGTATCGTATGTTGTACTTTTTAACATTAAAAAATTTTGGTTAAGTATACAGAGCAATTTTTAAAAGCTAAATATAAAAGATAAAGTTGGAGGTATTGAGTCAAATAGTCAGGTACATGAAGCAACTGTCTTATAAACTTAAACAAAATAACCCTAAATCTAAGGATGAAATTGGAATATGTGATAAATGAAGGGGTACAAACCATGATCACATCAGAACAGAGGGAGGCAAATATAATTTATAAAACAAGTTTTGGGTTTTCTTGTCTTTCACACTAAGGTCGCCCATAATCAATACATCACCTCTACATGTTCTTCTTTATACCTTAATTATTATGTCACGTTTGTTCAAAATGTCATCAAACCATTGAACTTTATTGTATCACGTGACAGCATAGCCGCTGAATTTATTAATGATATAGTTCGTTTTCTTGATGTTCCCATGAATCAAGCAACTCGAATCCTATAAACAATGGCAAATATATATATAGCATGAATTTTGATCAAATGAAATGGTTTGATGCCATGATCCATAAGTTGATGTCCTTAGACATAGGTTAAAAAGAGTTTTACATTTCATTCATAGTGGTCGATATCAAAGTAAATCGATTGGCACGACCAATGCTAAACCACCAATGAACCGAAGATATCCATAAAATTTAGGTGGTATTGTTGGTGGAGACGTAATGTGTGAGACCCTTGTGTGGGCGAATCTGAGGGAGAGGGTGAGGGTTGAAGTTCAATAGGCCCAACAGGCATGTGGATCCCAATAGAGGTTGGACTAGCTATCAAGGGGAGATCATAGTCCCACATCGCTTGGGTGCGGGATGGTGATGTGTTATATATGTGCAAGGTTAAATTCTCATAGTAAGAGGTCTTTTACAACCGTGCGGATCGGTTCGGTCCAAAGCGGACAATATCGGGCATATTACAAGTCTTAGCATATTTAACATTTAATTAATATTGTGTGTCATCTAGTGCTAGATATGTGGCTCCCTACTTGATTAGATTATGAATTTGCATGTCCCATGTTTTCTAATACATTCAAAATCACTTTTGATCAAGAATGAATCAACCCCACACTTGCCATAAAAAATTAAACTACTCTACTTTTATAAAAAGAGTTAACATCTTTGTCAAAAATACACATTTATATCATGGACAAAGGTAGGTGCACTTGAACAAAGCAGAGATGACTGTCTCTGCCTCCTCTGTTCTGTTCCTCTGGTGTGTTTTTTATCTGAAAAAATTTCTTATCTTTCAAGGAGAGTAACGTTTGTGCACCAGCGAATTACAAGCTGATCAAGTATGGATAGATAGCTAAGATGATAATACAAAAAAACATGCAGAGCAGAGAGACCATAAAGAAGAGAAGAAGATTACATATATTGAGAGAGAGAGAGAGAGAGAGAGATGTGTAGAGACAAAATGGGTTCAAGGAGAGGAGAGAATCCAATAGATATCATCAGTACATCACCCCAATCATAAGGGGGAGCAAAGAAAAAATATGCACACATTACAATAAAACACAAAAACCCATAGGAAAAATGAGTGGAGATGTGATTGAAATTTGTGCCCAACACAGTGTTCAATGTTGGTGGTGGTGGTGGTGATATGGAGGCAAACATTATGGACTGGTGGGTGGTACAAAAACTTATATTCTCTATTTGCTACTCTCTTGTTTCTTTTCAATCTGATATTTCTGGTCCATGCAGAGACATGAATGAATGAATAATGGGTTTTGTGGTCAGAAGTTCAGATGATGTGAGTTGTGTAGCTGAGGTTTAGCTGATAATTCTCTTGCATTAAGTTTGGATACTGTTGATTGACATTGTTGAGGAAAGAACATAAGTGGCTTTGGGTTTGGTTCATTCTAAGGCTTTTAATGTTGCTTGGTTCATTCACACCATATTTCTTTGTTTCATTTATACTTGAATCATCAAATGCTAGATACCAAAGTTGAATAATTGCTCTTACACCAATATTATGTTTTTACTACAATTGTCAATATCGACGTATTCCTTGATCAGGAATGATGCCTATGTTAGGTTTCGAGATACCTATTTTAAGCACAACCAATTTTGGTTCACACAATATGTAATTGAGAGATTCTAAATGTCGAGGGAAAGGGCGAGGAATTCAGCGAGGGAAATGAGCTGGCGAGGTGAGAGCCGTTCATTTCCCTCGAGATCCGTGCGTTGACTTTTTTCACACAGATCTCGAGGGAAATGAACGGCTCTCACCTCGCCAGCTCATTTCCCTCGCTGAAATCCTCGCCCTTTCCCTCGACATTTAGAATTTCTCTATGTAATTTCATGCACAAAGTTTCATTCAAGTTCGTGCCTTCTTTACATAGAATTATGCTTATTAACATTTGTCTTCAATTCTTTCACTTTTTTAATTGCCTTTAAAATTAGTATAGTGGGTTTTATAAACTAGATATAAAATTTGCATTTTAATGAAATGGCCCAACCACATTTCTTTATTTTTTTAGAAGTCACAAAGAGAGGATTTAAGCCTGAATTTTATAGGCCCATTAGTTTTACCCAAAGTTGTGGTTGTGGATATTTACAAAGTAAATGGGCCTTGTTGGTTTCAAGAGGCCCTGTGGGTTGTAAAATCATCTTGCTAAAAGTTTGTGATGCCTTGTTTCATCGACGAATATATATAGTGATGTTTGAACAATTTCCATTTAAAAATAGTTAGATGTAATGCTAAGCTCATGGCAGCAATATGTCCAGACATGTGGTGTTGTAGGGTTTAGGTCACCTTCATCGATCATCTTCTGTATCTCAAAAGGGGGTAAGTCAGAGACGATAGATCAGAGCTCACCGATGGACTACGTGCTGATCGATCCTCTCTCATTCTCCCTTGCTCTATCAGACGCGCCTTGAGAGTTCTCCTCTCCATGATCTCAAGGTTTTTTTTTTTTCACCCTCAAATTGCATTGTAATTCAGTAAGCAGACATATTTGGGGCAAGACATTGTTAAAAACAGGCCCACTTTATAAATAATTTCACTATTAGGAGTGGGCATCCCATCTCGGGATGTCGATCCTGTTTCGTTTTGTCCTAATTTTTTGGGGTTTTATTGAGATTGATCAATCTCATCCCGTCCCGATATAGAATGGGATGTAATCGAAATAAAGATTTTCAATCTCATCCCGAACCGATTTATTTTAATATTTAGTATGAACTATGTAGTATGAAACTACTTGTTGGCACGACTATTTTATTCGTTGTTTTATCTATTGATGGTTATTTTATTCTCACAAACTTCCATGTGATTTACCTTGAATCTAACACAAATTCCCTCTCTTCCTTTTTTTCCCTCTTCCTAACTTTTGACAACAACAATGTGTGCTCCTCGTAGTTTTTAAATGACAGACCCATTGATCATTTTCGTTAGCAATATACAAAAAATGACTATATTTAATAGTGGTTCTAAAAAAAATGAGTAAAAGCTAATGAAATAGAAAAATAATAATCAATGACTTAATGTTATATAATTGTTGTTAGTGTTTTATTTTTTATAAATCCAAAATTTTCAATCTTGCATGTTAAATTTTTAATCCAAAATTTAATACATGCCGAGATATATCTCATTCTGTGCCCACACTTATTCACTACCTAAACAGAGGCCCAAACATTTGAAGGCCTAGTTTATTTTTATTTTCTATCTCGAGGTTTCAAAATTTGTTGTGAATGGATTTTTTTTTTTTTTTATGGGTGTTCTTTTTTTCACCGCATGTTTTACTAGAATTACTTAAAATAAAAAAATGAATACTTCATTTTATTTTAAAAGTATTTTTTATATATATAAAAAGACTCCAAACGATGATATCTACAATTGTAAAGAGCGAAGGCCTCGATAAATAGTGCCCGCATGTATGTCATGGTCACGCAAGGCATTTTGATAATTTTATTATTTTCATAGAGCATTTATAGAATTTACAACCTAAGACATAATCTCCTTCTCATCCCTCTTTTCTACTTCCATATGCTCTATAACAAAAAATCTAGAGAGCTACCACTTAAAGTCAAGACAACCACAAGGGGGTTATGTGTACGTGTGATTGTGTTCTATTAAATCATTATAAGAGTCCTTCTACAGAGCGAGGGAGGGAGCGAGGTAAAGGAGCGAGGGATGGAGATGCGCACAGACGCTCATCACGAGGAGGATGGGTGGTTACACCCATCCCTCGCTCCCTTTCCCTCGACCCCTAGAATTTTCCATCATTATAAACATTTTTAAAATATGGGTATGGCTAATTTAGCCTGATTCCCTAGAAAAGTTCGTTAGATGATATACATAAGCCATATACTCCTTAAATCGTGCCAATTTGTCAAATTGATTTGATATACAAGGTCACTAGGTGGATCCAGATATGATACACTAGGGAGTACAAAATGATTTCAGTTTGCAAAGAGCTAAACGTTTGCATCGTGGAGGAATAGAATTTGACCAGAATTCAGGTGTCGGTCGGTGGTATGCATTTGCTGGATTGAGTCTGCATATATACTGTCACCATCTTTTGCTTCTATATGCAGACTCACTCTGCTGTCCAGCTGCTGCTATGTGTCCAGTTCAGGACTCACCCTGTCCCTACGCGTTCCTGCTGTCCTCTGAGATCCCACATCCATGCGTAGCAGTGCAGGATGATTTTTTTTTTTTTAACAATTCTAGATGTCCTGGTTGCTGGTTGGGGGCGAAATTTATATTTTTGGCCTCCTCTTTAAACACATTTTTCATAAAGAAAGTGTTTAAAGAGGAGAGTAAAAATGTAAATTTCGCTCCGAAACAGCAAGACTAAGACTGCTTAGATTTTCTGATATTTTTTTCTCCTCCAATGATAAATACGTAACAACCAAGTACAAAATAAAAATAAAATAATCGATATAAAATGTTCATCTAAAGACAAATGATCGTTTATTTATCTTTCTTGTTATCGTCTATACTAATATTAAGAATACAATATTTCATATTCCTCACAAAGTAAGTCAAATATTAACAGAGATAAAGTAAGTAAGCATCATGTGCAGCTTCAAGAGCATCCACAATTGTTAAATCATCGGACCTAATAAAGGTTTAATCTTTAAATTTGGAAATTTTAAGTTCGAATTTATTTATTTATTTTTCATATAAATGAAAGATCGAGGATAATAAGGTCGGTGAGACCTAGTACCAACTCGGAGATCACTTTACTTCGAATAATTCTAGGGAGCCTGTGTTTGCTGCCTGGATTTGCAGCCTGGGTGGGCGAAATTACCCTTTTGCCATTTCTTTGTTGTTTTTATATTTAAAGAGTGGTTAAAAAGGCAGGGGCAAAAATGTAAAAATACCACCCAGGCTGCAAATCCAGGCAGCAGACCCAGGCTCCCTAGAAGCACTCCTTTACTTCATATTGTCTACAAAATCTATGGAAAAGATAATAGAATTCTCAAAAGAGCTTTGCTATGCGTCGAGGGAAAGGGCGAGGAAAACAGCGAGGTAAAGGAGGTGGCGGGGGGTGAACCGTTCACCCCCCTCGAGATGTGTGACTCGCGCGCATCTCGAGGGAGGTGAACGGTTCACCCCCCGCCACCTCTTTTACCTCGCTGTTTTCCTCGCCCTTTCCCTCGACATTTAGAATTCCCGTTCTCAAAAATTCTAAGAGTCGAGGGAAAGGGGGCGAGAGACGGGTGGAAGCCATCCATCCATCTCGAGATAAGTAACATTGTGCATTTCAAAGCCAATGCATTTATCTCGAGACGGATGGTGATTACCACTCGCTCCCTCCCTAGAAATCGTAAATAACATATCGAATCGAGGGCGAAAACTTATACACCTCCAAAGTGTAAAATTAAACCGCGTGAGTATGCAACTATGTACAAAGCCATACAGCTCATTTCGTCGAGCCACACCCACTCACATGTCTCAACTTCTAAAACGAAACCCACCACTCACTTGCTACCGTCCACTTCCTACACGCACGCATCTCGAGGCAATGTTAGCAAATGATCAAAAAGTGGACCCCACGAGTGGCGGTGACCAAACTAGTGCTACGTCATCGTATTCCACCTCAACCCTTTAAATACATCACTCTCCCCCCAAAAAACCTCATCGCTTCATCATCTCTCTCTCTCTCTCTCTCTGCTTAACGTACATCTCCCCTGCGCACGTTAGCCACCACCACCGAAAACATCCTTCAAAACTCGCAATGGCGTCGGCAAAATTGGATCTTGATGGGAACCCAATCAAGCCTCTATCGATCTGCATGATTGGTGCTGGTGGTTTCATCGGATCCCACCTCTGCGAAAAGCTATTGGCCGAAACTTCGCACAAAATCCTGGCTGTTGATGTTTACAATGACAAGATCAAGCACTTGTTGGAGCCTGAGAACTCCTCGTGGGCTGGAAGGATTGAGTTCCATCGGATCAACATCAAGCACGACTCCCGCCTCGAGGGGTTGATCAAAATGGCAGATCTGGTAAATCACATTCCTCAGTTTCGTATAATTTGCACGTTTTGTGATCTGGGTGTGGTTAAAGTTTGTGTGTTTTATTTTGTTTTGGTCGGTTTTTTGTGGTGTAGACGATCAATCTTGCTGCGATCTGTACTCCGGCGGATTACAACACTCGGCCATTAGACACAATTTACAGCAATTTCATCGATGCGCTTCCGGTGGTGAGATTTTTGGTTAATTGGGTTTGAGTTTTGGATGTTTTTGAGTTAATGTAGATAAGGTGTTTGATTTGATCTCAATGTGTGGTTTAGGTGAAGTACTGTTCAGAGAACAACAAGCGTCTCATTCATTTCTCCACTTGTGAGGTCTATGGGAAGACAATTGGGAGCTTTCTTCCTAAAGACCACCCATTACGCCAGGTAATGCCAGCATCAATGTCTTTTTCTTGAAATTTGATCTCTCTGTTTGTTTTTATGTCGAATCGAAGTAAAGGGTACTTTTGTTTTGCAAAATTTGTTTTGGAAATGGTGGATTTGGCATGTTGGATTCCTTATTTGGTTTTACAGATTAGGTCTCAATTGGGTAGAGTTCATTAACATTTTTACTTGTGAAATTATTTATTTGTACTAAAGCATGATTCCTGAAGTGGCAAGTTCCGAATTATTAGCTTTCTTGGTTCCTTCCTTGCGTGAGCTGTACTGGGTCCATTAAGGCATAACTGCTGATATGGGTATTGCGAGATTCCGTTTTTCAGTGTGCTAATGTGTAGATCTGACACCATTCTACTAAGTTAAGTGCGAATCTTGAATTTAGTTCAAGTTTTGGCCTTTAAATTAGAACAGTGTTGTCATTTTTCTATTTTAGGGTGTTGACCATAGTGGAGCCGAAAATGAAAGGGAAAATGACGCTTTGATTCAATAATTACTTAAAAAAGATGTTTATTCTTGAGTTAGGTGTGATTTCTTTCTCGGTAACTTTGGATATAAAAGGGTTTTTTTTTTTTTTTTTTCAGCACTAACCACTCATTGGTCAGCAATAATTGCTAATCAGGTCCTTGGTGCTTATTAAATTGTCAGAAAATAGAAGCAAATATAAACACCCGGGAAAGTTCTGATTAGAAAAAAAACAAAGGCCACCAAAGTGTCGGCGAGCTAACTATTTTGATTTATCAGTGATTGTACAGATCCGGCGAGCTAACTATTTTCTTTAATCAGTGATGATACACACCCGAGTGTTATATTGATGAGGCAGTTAATCTCTGAGTCATTATTTTCAGCTATTGTTTTGTTAATTGACAATGCTGAGTCATTTATTCTCTTTGATATTAAGTGTCACTCGTTTCCTATACGAGAATTAATTCATTAGGCGCGACTTCCTTCTCTCTGATGTCAAATTTTCATGTGAAAGTATCATTTTGAAATTACTAATTACTGCATAATTTTCTAAACTTTCATTGCTCTAATAGTTTAGTTTTGTGGAGTGGTTATGAAAAGATTCTTAAATGCATTAAATTAAACCTACATGAGGGCTTGTATAACATGGAAAACATATTTTATGTGTGGTTCTTTGGTGGGACACTCATAAGCACTATGGATATACAACCATATTTGTCTGCTTGTCAGTACATGTGTAGACATCAATGTGGCGGAATGCTTCGATGAAATTTTCTTGATGCTTCCATATCATGGAAAATCTATTTGAAGGGTTGTTATAACTCATTCTGTATTCGAAGGCACATGGACATACAACCATACTTGTCAGTATATGTCTAGATCTTAAGATTGTATAATCCGCCCATTTTTCTTTTTTTGTTTTCGAATACTGAAAGAAGACTTTGTGATAGATCCATAAATAAAACCATACTTGTCAGCACATGTCTAGAACTTAAAAATTTTATAGTCTATCAATTCTGTATTTATTTTTTTAGATACTGAGAGAAGATTTTTTTGATCGATTCAGTTATTGTGATAAACTTTATTATGGTTTGATAGATAAATATATTGTTTTCTTGAATTGGTGCCTTAAAAACTTTTCCCACTTTTAGAATCTACTTGTCCTTTTAAGAAAAGTAGAACTTATGTGCGTAACTTGTTCCAGTTCTTCATGCTTTTGTGCTCACCACCTCATACAGCTTTACTGAGCTAAAGATTTCTAAAGTAGGATTTTTATGTTTAAATGGTTGCTCTTGCTTTGAAGTTTTGAATCATTGTTGATCTGGAAACCCTTGGTGGATTGGAACATTTCTCGTACCTATTGATGGAATCAAGAAGTGATTGTCATTGGAGTTTAACCTATAGTCTTATGTTATTTGTTTTCATTTCTCATATTCGTTCATGTTTCATTTGGCTTATTTACTTAGCATTTTTATTTGTCTGTGTCACTTGGTAATAGGATCCAGAGTTCTATGTCCTCAAGGAAGATGCCTCTCCCTGTATTTTTGGATCTATTGAGAAGCAACGGTGGTCTTATGCATGTGCAAAACAACTAATTGAAAGGTTGATTTATGGTGGGTTTACAATCTAGTTTCTTGGAAATATATAAACAGTGAAACAGTTCAATTCCCATTTAATTTTTTTTGCTTTTTTTCGACTTTATTACAGCCGAGGGAGCGGAGAATGGGCTTGAGTTTACCATTGTGAGGCCCTTCAACTGGATTGGTCCAAGGATGGACTTTATTCCTGGCATTGATGGTCCAAGCGAAGGTGTTCCTAGGGTGCTAGCATGCTTTAGTAACGTAAGTTGCATTAATTTTTCTCCAGACGTATTTAGAGTTTTGGTTTCTTTCGGAGTAACTCCACTATTTTCTTGTCTGCAGAATCTCCTACGTGGTGAGCCACTGAAGCTAGTGGATGGTGGTCAGTCCCAGAGAACTTTTGTGTATATTAAGGATGCCATTGAAGCCGTTCTCTTGATGATTGTATGTGAATGACCTTTCTTCTTTTCACTCTCGTTTATGTTTACTCATTGTAAAGCAAAGTAAATGACAAAAAAGTTGCTTATCAGGAAAACCCAGCTAGAGCCAATGGTCACATCTTCAATGTGGGAAACCCTAACAATGAAGTTACAGTGAAGCAACTTGCGGAAATGATGACACAGGTATAGACATGGTTGATGACTTTGATTTTAGTTGTACTTCACATGTTTGCATTTATATCTAGTTAGGTTGTGGATCATGTTTCCTACTCTTATCGTATATTTTTTTTTCCCAGGTATACTCAAAAGTGAGTGGGGAGCCTTCTCTGGAGTCGCCCACCATCGACGTGAGCTCTAAAGAGTTCTATGGTGAAGGGTATGATGACAGTGATAAGCGAATTCCAGACATGACCATAATCAACAGACAACTAGGTAAACTATTGTTTCTTACTGCCGTTTGTGATAGACAAGCTTGTCCAGGTATAATTCTGCTGCAGACTAATAACTGAAAATTATTACTGATACAGGTTGGAACCCCAAGACTTCTCTATGGGACTTGCTTGAATCAACCCTTACCTATCAGCACAGGACATATGCAGAAGCCATTAAGCAGGCGATTGCAAAACCAGTTGCATCGAGCTAAACAAAAATCACACGACCTTTGATATAGTTAATGCCGGTTTTAACTTGTGTTACTGGTTTGTTCATCTGAGGGTGTTAAAATTCATTTTTCAAGGAAAGTATACCTATCTCCTTTTTTAGTGTTCTTTCATATATAGTGTAATTTATTTATTTTTCAATGTGTAGATGATCGTCAACATAGCTCCGAAATTTGTAGTTTGTACGCCTGATAATATGTCAAGAGGAAAACAAGCTTTGTCTATGGGTGAATCTTCCCCTCAAATGTAACACTATAGTACATAGGAGGATTGTTTCTTGCATTTATTGCAGTAAAGTCACTTTTTATTTCCTCTGGAATTTATTTTTTTAGCACTGTATAATTTATGACTTATTCTGTCCTTTGCATTTCTGTGTACCCAGATAAATATTGCCTTGTCTAGTTTCTGAATATCTGTGCTCACCAAATCTGGCTGCCTAGATTTACTCTTGTTTCGTTCATTCTTTGTTGTTGATTGGTTTGTTTTGTTAGTTTGTCTTGTCAAAAGACATTATGTGGCTGTGATGAGGAGTTGTTTTCACAAAGAAACCAAATACAAAAAATCTAGACAGCCAGGACAGCGACAAAGGGGTTCTCTGCCCGTGACATTGTGTTCGATTGGGCCATTATGAGCATCTATAGGTTGATGGATGGTATTGAGTCTGGCCTGAGGCTCTAGAAAGTAGAAAAGTTCAACCAAACATGAATGGAATTGTCCAAAAAGGGCTTTTTCTAAGTGCACCGACGCTATGCCTGGTGTTGTGCCTGGTGCAAACCAGGCACCGTAGATTTGTATCGAGATAGGAGTCACCTGGACTTGGCACCGTATCATTGCTCTTCCAAAAATGATCGACATCTTACCTTTGCCATGAAGAGAGGTGGGGCGCTATATGGGATTATGGCAAACATTGGCAGCTAAAAGTATTAGTGGAAAGAATGTGTGAATATCTTTATGATTATTCTGTAAATATTTCCTAGGCTAGGCTATGTTAAGATGAGTTGTATGATTGACATACTTTCTTAGCTTAGCTTATTTGCTACCTAGTTTAGCTTTGCTATTTATGTAATTATCTTTGTATATATCCCAAGGTTGTGGCCACTATCAATGAGAAGAAAAACATTCCCACAAAACTCTTTATGGTTTCAGAGCCACTCAAGAACAGGAGCTCTAGTACCAACCGACGAACACATTATTTTTTTTCTTTTCAATCGTTTTCCAGCGATTGACACATTCGACCTTCAAACACGAAATCTGACTATAGACAAATCGTCATGAGTGACGACAAGACCACAAAACCCCTCGACTCCACATCTCCATACTACCTCCATCCCTCCGACGGACCACAAATCACAATCTGTCCAATTGTGTTACGTGGTGAGAACTACAATGAATGGGTTCGTTCGATGAGCAATAATTTTCGTGCAAAAAACAAGCTAGGATTCCTTGATGGAACTATAACCAAGCCGACGAAAAGAACTCCAGAAGAGTCCTTATGGGTGACGGTTAATTCCACACTCGTGCGATGGATTCATAATACCCTTGATCCAGTCCTGCGCTCATCCGTCCCCCAACCCGATGATGTGAAAGACATGTGGGATGATATTCGACAACGTTTCTCGATAGGAAACTGTCCAAGAATCCATGAGTTGAAGACACTTTTGAGTAATTGCGAGCAGTGCGGCCGCCCGGTGGTGAATTACTACAACAAATTGCGGAAGATATGGGATGAACTTGTGGGATATTCTTCTGTCCCAACATGTACGTGTGCCGCTGCTATTGAATTTGCTAAAGAAAAAGAGAATGAAAAGGTACATGATTTTCTTGTTGGTTTGGATTCTGCTCTTTATGGCAATGTTGTTTCAAATATTTTGATGATGGAACCTTTGCCGAGCTTAAACACGGCCTTTGCTAAATCGTGACTGAAGAACGTCACCAAACTGTTGCTCGAACCCACGAAACCAAATCTGATGTTGTCGGTTTCGGGGCACAAGGGACTGCTAGGGGGGCGGAATCTTGCTCGTGGTAGTGAGCATCCTCGAACCAATGGCGTCTGTCTTCATTGCGCCAAAACTGGACATGATCAAGACAATTGTTTTCAACTGATTGGGTTCCCGGATTGGTGGTATTCTGAAAACTGCACCAATGGAGGGCAAGGTAGAGGCGGAGGCAGGTCTGGACGAGGGGGAAGAAGGAGTGCAGGTAGAGGCAGCCGCGAGCAGATAGCACATGCAGCAGCCACCTCGAAGCCTGCTTCCAGTACAGGCTATGCTCAGGCACTCGTACAGGAGTCAGATCGTAGCGGCATTCCCGGTCTCTCGGATGATCAGTGGGCTACACTTGTGAACATGCTCAACACTTCAAAAGGGCAGTCTTCTTCGACCGAAAAGTTGAGTGGTAAGTTTGAATTTTCCGATCAATGGATCATCGATACCGGATGCTCGAACCACATGACTAGTAATGCTAGATTATTTAGCAATTTGATTGATGTCTCTCCTACTTCTGTTGGGTTGCCTAATGGAAAACAAATCATCGCTACTAAGGAAGGCACAATAACTTTGAGCAAAAATATGGTGCTATATAATGTATTATATGTTCCAGATCTTACTTGTAATTTGTTGTCGGTGTCTCATTTGCTTGCCGATATACATTATTCTGTCGCTTTTACTGATAAGCTTTGCATCATACAGGACCGCACTTTGAGGACTCTGATTGGAGAGGGTGAACAATGTGACGGGGTTTACTGGTTTCGACCTCTGCGACAACTTCGGGCTTATCAAGCAACTGTGGGTGACAAACGAGAATTGTGCCATCAAAGGCTAGGACACCCTCTCGGCAAGTAGAATTTCTTTTCCCTGATATTATTAGGAGTAATGGAAATAAAGATGTTAGTGTTGTCCATGAACCTTGTGATATTTGTTTAAGAGTCAAGCAAATTAGAAGCATGTTTCCTTTGAGTACTAATAAAGCCAAAGATGTTTTTGATTTAATCCATTGTGCTATATAGGGTGTGTATACTTTGCATGCTAGTTGTGGTGCTCATTATTTTTTAACCATTGTTGATGACTGTTCTCGAGCTATATGGGTTTATTTGATGTTTGCAAAATCTGAGGTGCCTCAACTTATTAAGGATTTTTGTAGAATGGTTAAAACCCAATTTGATAAGCATGTTAAAATTCTAAGAAGTGATAACGGAAGGGAATTTACATGTCTTCATCGGTTTTATGCTGACAATAGTATTATTCATCAAACCTTTTGTGTCAACACTCCACAACAAAATGGGATGATAGAACATAAACATAGGCATATTCTTAATGTGGCTCGGGCATTACTTTTTCAAATTAATCTTCTCATTTCTTTTTTGGGGGAGAGTATAATGACGGCTGCTTATGTAATAAACCGAACTCCTACCCCATTGCTCAATAAAAAACACCTCACGAAATTCTCTTTGGTTCACCTCCTAAGTATGATGCCATTCTTGTATTCGGTTGTCTTTGTTTTGTCAAAAATCAATCTCGTGTGAAGGATAAGTTTGGTACTCGCTCTTGTCGATGTGTATTTGTGGGGTATCCATTTGGTAAAAAGGGATGGCGTTTGTATGACTTAGAGAAAAAAAAGTATTATTTATATCTCGAGATGTTGTTTTTTGTTAACAACAATTCCCTTTTGCTAGTGAAATCAATTTGAATAATACTGATGATATGTTTGAAAATGAGAAGTATTATGACACTGTGACTTATTTTGAGGATGATCCCTTAGCAAGGGGGAGTGAGGAGCACTCGGTTGTGGCAGGAGGAATTGATGGCAGGGCTGAGGCAGTTGAGCAGCCCGTCAGATTACCGACACCTGGTGGCGGGGCTGTGGAGGTTGTGCAACACGTTACACCACCTGCTGGTGGCGACTTGGAGGTTGTCCAGCAGCTTGGTGTTGGTGCAACTTCGAATAATGGGGAGGTTGTGATTAATGAAGCAAATGTTTCGCAAGAAACTGGTTGAGGTCATCGAATAAAGAAACCTTCTAGTAAACTCAAGGGCTTCATCACCAACACTGTTCGAGTTATAAACCCTTTCACATCATCTACAACTACTCCGTCAAAGTCCTCAGGTACTCCTTTTTCCCATTGCTTATTATGAAAATTGTGATAAGTTTTCTGTGAGACACACCAGTTTTTGGCAGCAATTACTACAGGCACTGAACCCTCATCCTTTAACGAAGCTGTTAAGGACTCTGGTTGGCGGAAAGTAATGCAAGAAGAAATAGATGCCCTTGAGATAAACGGAAATTGGACTTTAGAGGACCTTCCACCCGGGAAGAAGGCAATCGGGTGTAAGTGGGTTTATAAAGTCAAGTATTTATCTGATGGTACGGTTGAACGATTAAAGGGGAGCCTAGTAGTGTACGAGAATCGGCAAGTTGCAGGAATTGACTTCAATGAAACATTTGCCCCTGTAGCTAAAATGGTCACGGTTCGAACATTTTTTGCTATAGCGGTGGCAAGAAAGTGGGAACTGCACCAGATGGATGTGCATAACGCTTTTCTACATGGAGATTTTGATGAGGAGGTCTATATGCAACTACCTCCTATCTTTAGTTCTGCTTCGAGTAAGGTGTGTCGATTACGTAAGTCATTGTATGGACTCCGACAAGCGCCTCAGAATTGGTTTGCTAAGCTCTCGACTGCTTTGAAGGATATTGGTTTTAAACAATCTTATGTTGATTACTCAATGTTTAGTTATTCCAAGGGTGATGTTGCTTTACATGTTCTTGTGTATGTGGATGACATTATAATCACAAGTTCTTCTTCTTTGGCAATCGAAAAATTCAAGCAACAACTCAGTGAGAGATTTCATATGAAATACTTGGGTGTTCTCAAGTATTTTCTCGGCATTGAAGTAGCACGTGGGAAGGACGGTTTGTTTGTTTCACAACGCAAATATGTTCTTGACATTATAAGTGAGGCCGGATTACTTGGAGCACACCCTACTTCTACACCCATGGAACAAAACCACCATCTTGCCACCACCAATGGCGCCGTCTTTAATGATCCGGAGAAATACCGGCGACTTGTAGGGCACCTAATCTACTTGACGATTACACGACTTGAGTTGTGTTACTCCGTACATATATTAGCTCAGTTTATGGGTGATCCTCGTGTTGAACATTGGGACGCAGCTTTGAGAGTTTTGCGGTATTTGAAAGGTTGTCCTGGATAGGGTATTTTGCTGCGCGGGGAGAGTAATTTTCAACTCTGTGCCTTCTGTGATAGTGACTGGGCAAGTTGCTCTATGACTCAGAGATCATTGATTGGTTATTTTGTTTTATTAAGCTATTCTCCTGTCTCTTGGAAAACGAAAAAACAATCAACTGTTTCCCGATCTTCTGCGGAAGCCGAGTATAGGTCTATGGCCACTACTACATGTGAGTTGAAGTGGTTGAAATCCCTTTTGGCTTGTTTTGGGATACAACATGTGTGTCTCATGCGATTGTTTTGTGACAGTCAAGCTGCTTTCTATATAGCCGCTAATCCGGTTTTTCATGAAAGAACGAAACATATAGAAATGGATTGTCACTTTGTTTGTGATGCCTTGCAAGATGGAACAATTTCTACGTCTCATATTCGGACCGGTGCACAACTAGCGGATATTTTAACCAAGGCTCTTAGTAAATCACAATTTTATTTACTCCTTCGCAAGTTGGGCATTTGCAATCTCCATGCTCCTACTTGAGGGGGAGTATTAGTGGAAAAAATGTGTGAATATCTTTGTGATTATTCTGTAAATATTCAGAATATCTTTGTGATTATTCTGTAAATATTCCTTAGACTAGGCTATGTTAAGATGAGTTGTATGATTGACATACTTTCCTAGCTTAGCTTATTTGCTACCTAGTTTAGCTTTGCTATTTATGTAATTATCTTTGTATATATCCCAAGGTTGTGGCCACTATCAATGAGAAGAAAAACATTCCCACAAAACTCTTTAAAAAGGGATGGCAAAGGCCGGTCCACAAATCGACCTCATAGTCACAGACTCACAGGTGTTAGATGGTTGGAAGCTTATAATTGCTGGAAGCTGTCTAGTTATCCATGGGCTTACATTCCTTGTGTGTTTATCTACGATGGTATCGTGTGAGTTTACGATGTTGTTGTACCATTGATATTCATCTTCCATTCCACTCTTGTCACTCTCTCCCACAATTTGACTTGTGAAGTGCGGGCGTTCGAATTTGATGGAAGGATCAATAAGTGTTAGATATGCATGGTGTGAAAGGAAGTGAGGAGCATTACAAAACCTCCACATCAACTGCAAGTGAACTTAGAAATATAAAAAACGACAGATAATAACATACAATTTTGGATCTTAGCGACACTACCTCTCCTTCTCCTTCCCCTATCTCTTTTATTTTTTTTCCTTGCCTTCGCAGCGGCCTAGATGTGTTTCCTATTCGCAGCAGAAAAAATTTGGCTCTCGCGGTTGCGGAGGACAACCCATCATCGCATAGGTCGCTGCGAGAGCAAGGAAAAAAATAGAAAGGAAAAAAGGAAGGAGAAGGGCCACAATAGAATCAAGGTTGAGATCTTGATCGGACGGCTGGGATTGATATTCGAGTTTCAGTGACAATGGTGACTTGTACCAGATATCTGCCATTTTCCCTATGAGACCTACAAGGACCGGGTTGGATCATGTAAAGGGAATTTTTTCTTCGACTTCGTCTTCAATTTTGATTTGATTTCTCTATTTTAATAAGTTGGAAGAGAAATAGAGGAGGGAGTGGAGAAGAGGTGTGAGGTCGAGTGGTTCTCTTGGCTTGGATGGAGAGAGGTCGAGTGGGTTTTTCACTTTCAATGAGGCCTTGTTCCATTGATGAATATACAATGATGTTTGGACAATTTCCATTTAAAAATAGTTAGATGTAATGCTAAGCTCATGGCAGCAATATGTCCAGATATGTGGTGTTGCTTCATCGATCATCTTCTCTATCTCAAAAGGGGGTTAGTCTGAGACGATAGATCAGAGCTCACAGATGGATTAAGTGCTATCGATCCTCTCTCATTCTCCCTTGCTCCTTCAGACACACCTTGAAAGCTCTCCTCTCTATGATCTCAAGGTTTTTTTTTTCTTTTTTTTTTTCTTTTTCCTTTCTCAAATTGCATGGTAATTCAGTAAGCAGAAACATGATATAATTGGGCCCAGACATTGTGAAAAACAGGCCGCTTTATAAGATAACTTCACTACTAAAACAGAGGCGCATGTGAAGGCCTAGTTTATTTTTATTTTTTTTCTCGAGGTTTCAAAATATATGTTATCAATGGATTTTTTTATAGGTGTTCTGTTTTCACCCCCCATGTTTTACTAGAATTACCACAAAATTTTTAAAAAACATTTTCATTTTCATTTTCATTTTATTTTTTATTTTTTTTTTATTTTTTTTATTAAGCACCCCAAACTAACTCATTTATCCACAATTGTAAAGAGGGAAGGCCTCAACAAAAGTACTCGCATGTATGTCATGGTTGGGCGAGGCATCTTGATAATTTTATTAGAACAATTTTATATTTTACAACCTAATACATAAACTCGTTCTTATCTTCTTTTCTACTGTTTTTGGAGAAAACTCACACCACCAAAGCCCATGAGTGTCCAGTATAGCAGTGTTTAAGTTGTGAAAAATATCATTATTATATATAGTAGACCAAGGGGTGTGCAAAGATGTGCGACACACCAACAATTGGGTCTCTACCGTCCAAGTCAGGCACTCATTAGTTCGGGCCAAACTGTCATCCCTAGAAATTGATAAGCGAAGTCACTAGGTGGATCCAGCTGCGATATGATATACTTTGAGTACAAATTGACTTCAATTTGCAAACAAGTAAACATTTGGAAGATCAACAGACATACGATGAATGTGGCTACCGTTAGTATGTAGTGTTCAGGCTCTTCTTTCAAATTTGCCTAACTGAATTTGTAAATATATTCTACTAAAATTAAATAGTGAATCACATGTTTTGACTTCAAGTGCATGACAACAATTGTTTTGATAAAGCTTATATATATTATAGACTAACATTGCAAGACAACAATTATGAAATCATTATTAATGCTTATATATCATGGCATATGTTTACCAAAAAAAAAACTTCATATTATCTACAAAATCTATGGGAAAGCAGAAATTCTAGCTAGCTTGGGATCCCGGCCTGGTTTGCCCACCTAAGCACCTCTTTAAACACAAAACCACGCAAAAATGTAAATTTGCCCCTCCAAATGGGCAAACCAAGCGGGTTTCCCAGACCGGCTGGAAGTGTTCACAGGAAAGATCATAGACAATGTTTCTTTTCATTCACGGTCGATCGCAAATAACATATCGAACCGAGGGCGAAAACTTATACAATACACCTATAAACCACGTGAGTATGCAACAATGTAAAAAACCATACAGCTCATTTCGTCCAGCCACACTCACTCAGATGTCTCAACTTCTAATACGACTACCGTCCATTTCCAATACACACGCATCTCAAGGCAATGTTCGCAAATGATCAAAAAGTGGACCCCACCTATGGCGGTGGCCAAACTGTGCCACGTCTCATCGTCTTCTTCTCCCTCCAGCCATTTAAATACGAGAATCACTCTCACCCCCAAAAACCTCATCGCTTCATATCTCTCTCTCTGCTTAACGTACACCTCCCCTGCGCACGTTAGCCACCACCACAGGAAAAAATTCTTCAAAACTCACAATGGCGTCGTCAAGATTGGATCTTGATGGGAACCCAATCAAGCCTCTATCGATCTGCATGATTGGGGCAGGTGGTTTCATCGGGTCCCACCTCTGCGAGAAGCTATTGACAGCAACTTCGCACAAAATCCTGGCCGTTGATGTCTACAATGACAAGATCAAGCACTTGTTGGAGCCTGAGAGCTCCTCGTGGGCTGGAAGGATTGAGTTCCATCGGATCAACATCAAGCACGACTCCCGCCTCGAGGGGTTGATCAAAATGGCAGATCTGGTAAATCCCATTCCTCAATTTCGGATAATTAGCACGTTTTGTGATCTGGGTGTGGTTAAAGTTTGTGTTTTTATTTGGTTTTGGGTGGTGTAGACGATCAATCTTGCTGCGATATGTACTCCGGCGGATTACAACACTCGTCCACTAGACACAATTTACAGCAATTTCATCGATGCGCTTCCGGTGGTGAGATTTTTGTTTCACGGGGTTTGAGGTTTGGGTGTTTTTAGTTAATGTAGATAAGGTGTTTGATTTGATGTCAATGTGTCGTTTAGGTGAAGTATTGTTCAGAGAACAACAAGCGTCTCATTCATTTCTCCACTTGTGAGGTCTATGGTAAAACAATTGGGAGCTTTCTTCCCAAGGATCACCCATTACGCCAGGTAATGCCAGCATCACTGTCCTTATTCTTGATATTCGACATCTTTGATATCTGTCTGTTTGTTTTATGTCTCGAATCCAAGTAAAGGGTACTTTTTGTTTTGCAAAATTTGGTTTGGAAATGGTTGATTTGGCATGTTGGATTCCTTATTTGGTTTTTACAGATTAGGTGTCCATTGGGTAGAGTTTATTAACATTATCATTACTGATGCGAGTGTAAGTGTTTACTTGTGAAATTGTTTAGTTGTACTAAAGCATGATTCTTGAAGTGGGAAGTTCTGAATTATTAGCTTTCCTGGTTCCTTGCTTGTGTGAGCTGTACTGGGTCCATTAAGGCATAACTGCTGATATGAGTATCGTGAGATTCTGTTTTTCAGTGTGCTAATGTGTAGAACTGACACTTTTCTACTAAAGTTACATGCGAATCTTGAATTTAGTTCAAGTTTTGGCCTTTAAATTACAGGAGTGTTGTCATTTTTCTATTTTAGGGTGTTGAACATAGTGAAGCTAAAAATGAAAGGGAAAACGATGCTTTGATGCAATAATTACTTGAAAAGATGTTAATTCTTGAGTTAGTTGTGATTTCTTTCTTGGTAACATTGGTATACAGATACTAAGTGCTAAGCACATCCTTGGTGCTTATTAAATTGTCAGAACCTACTGATTCTAATTAGAAATAAATATATACACCTGGTCAAAGAACTTACTGATTCTAATTAGAAGTAAATATATACACCCAGTCAAAGTGAATCATTTTCTTTTGATTATGACCAGAACAAAAAACAAACGCCACCAAAGTGACGGCGAGCTAATTGTTTTGATTTAACAGTGATTATACAGATCCGGTGAGCCTACTATTTTCTTTAGTCTGCGATGATACACGTCGGACAATATATAATTTATATTGACGAGGCAATTAATCTTTGCGTCATTATTTCAGCTGTTGTTTTGTTAATTGACAATGCTGAGTCATATTTTTTCTCTTTGATATTAAGTGTCACTCGTATCCTATACGAGAATTAATTCATTAGGCGCGACTTCCTTCTCTCTGATGTCAAACCTTCATGTGAAAGTAGCATTTTGAAATTACTAATTGCTGCATAATTTTCTGAACTTTCATTGCTCTAATAGTTTAGTTTTGCAGAGTGGCTATGAAAAGATTATTAAATGCATTAAATTAAACCCACATGAGGGCTTGTATAACATGGAAAACATATTTTATGTGTTGTTCTTTGGTGGGACACTCATAAGCACCATGGATATACAACCATACTTGTCTGCTTGTCAATACATGTGTAGAAATCAATGGGGCAGAATGCTTCGATGAAATCTTCTTCGTGCTTGCATAACATGGAAAATCTATTTTAAGGGTTGTTATAATTTATTGTGTGGGACATTCAAAGGCACATGGACATACAACCATACTTGTCAGCACATGTCTAGATCTTAAGATTGTATAATCCGCCCATTTTTCTTTTTTGTTTTCGAATACTGAAAGAAGACTTTGTGATAGATCCATAAAACCATACTTGTCAGTACATGTCTAGAACTTAAAAATTTTATGGTCTATCAATTCTTTATTTATATTTTTAGATACTGAGAGAAGTTTTTTGATAGATTCAATTATTGTGATAAACTCTATTATGGTTTGATAGATAAATATATTGTTCCGTTGAATTGGTGCCATAAAAACTTTTCCCACCTTTATAATCTACTTTCTTGTCTTTTTAAGAAAAGTAGAACTTATGTGTGTAACTTGTTCCAGTTCTTTGTGACATTGTGTTCACCACCTTATACAGCTTGGCACAGTATGCTCGTTACTGAGCTAAAGATTTTTTAAGTAGGATTTTTAGGTTTAAATGGTTGCTCTTGCTGTGAAGTTTTGAAATATTGTCGAGGGAAACCCGTGGTGGTATGGAACATTTCTCATACCTATTGATGGAATCAAGAAGTGATTCTCATTGGATTTTTCCCTATAGTCCTATGTTATTTGTTTTCATTTCTCATATTCGTTCATGTTTCATTTGGCTTATTAACTAAGCTTTTTTATTTGTCTGTGTCACTTGTTAATAGGATCCAGAGTTCTATGTCCTCAAGGAAGATGCCTCTCCCTGTATTTTTGGATCTATTGAGAAGCAACGGTGGTCTTATGCATGTGCAAAACAACTAATTGAAAGGTTGATTTATGGTGGGTTTACAATCTAGTTTCTTGGAAATATATAAACAGTGAAACAGTTCAATTCCCATTTAATTTTTTTTGCTTTTGTTCGACTTTATTACAGCCGAGGGAGCGGAGAATGGGCTTGAGTTTACCATTGTGAGGCCCTTCAACTGGATTGGTCCAAGGATGGACTTTATTCCTGGCATTGATGGTCCAAGCGAAGGTGTTCCTAGGGTGCTAGCATGCTTTAGTAACGTAAGTTACATTAATTTTTCTCCAGAGGTATTCAGAGTTTTGGTTTCTTTCGGAGTAACTCCACTGTTTTCTTGTCTGCAGAATCTCCTACGTGGTGAGCCACTGAAGCTAGTGGATGGTGGTCAGTCCCAGAGAACTTTTGTGTATATTAAGGATGCCATTGAAGCCGTTCTCTTGATGATTGTATGTGAATGACCTTTCTTCTTTTCACTCTCGTTTATGTTTACTCATTGTAAAGCAAAGTAAATGACAAAAAAGTTGCTTATCAGGAAAACCCAGCTAGAGCCAATGGTCACATTTTCAATGTGGGAAACCCTAACAATGAAGTTACAGTGAAGCAACTTGCGGAAATGATGACACAGGTATAGACATGGTCGATGACTTTGATTTTAGTTGTACTTCACATGTTTGCATTTATATCTAGTTAGGTTGTGGATCCTGTTTCCTACTCTTATCGTATGTTTTTTTTCCCAGGTATACTCAAAGGTTAGTGGGGAGCCTTCTCTGGAGTCGCCCACCATCGACGTGAGCTCTAAAGAGTTCTATGGTGAAGGGTATGATGACAGTGATAAGCGAATTCCAGACATGACCATAATCAACAGACAACTAGGTAAACTATTGTTTCTTATTGCTGTTTGTGTTAGACAAGCTTGTCAAGGTATAATTCCGCTGCAGACTAATAACTGAAAATTGTGATTGAATTGATACAGGTTGGAACCCGAAAACTTCTCTGTGGGACTTGCTTGAATCGACCCTTACCTATCAGCACAGGACATATGCAGAAGCCATTAAGCAGGTGATTGCAAAACCAGTTGCATCGAGCTAAACAAAAATCACACGACCTTTGGTATAGTTAATTCTGGTTTTCACTTGTGTTGCTGGTTTATTCATCTGAGGGTGTTAAAATTATTTTTTCAAGGAAAGCGTACCTATCTCTTTTTTAATGTTCTTTCATATATAGTGTAATTTATTTGTTTTTCAAGTGTAGATGATCATCAACATAGCTCAGAAATTTGTAGTTTGTAAGCCTGATATTAAGTCAGAGGAAAACAAGCTTTGTTTATGGGTGAATCTTCCCCTCAATATAATGAATCTAACACTAGAGTACATTGGAGGCATGTTTGTTGCATTTACTGCAATAAATTCACTTTTTATTTCTTCAGGAATTTTTTCCTAGCTCATCACTTATTCTGTCTTTTGCATTTCTGTTTTCCCAGATAAACATTGCCTTGTCTAGTTTCTGAACGTCTGTGCTCACATTGTTACTTTCATTCAGTGTTGTTGATTGGATTGTTTTGTTAGTTTCTGAACATCACTTATTCTGTCATTCACCAAGAAACGAAACATGAATTGAATTTTCCAAAAATGGTCGACAGCTGACCTTTGCCATGAAGACGGCTGGAGCGCTATATGTCCACAAATCGACCTCATGGTCACAGATGTTAGGAGGGTTGGAAGTTGTCATTCAAATTTCCCACTTGGCATTTCAAAGACAGAATGAGAACTTAAGAAGACCGAGTTTGACCTTGTTGGTTTTACCTAAAAAAGGGAATAGGAGAGAAATGTTGAAAGAAATAGAAATGGTGTGAGGATTATAGGTAGGCTAGGTAGCAAGATAAATGGTGTGATAAAGTTTAAATTTGTTGCAAAGGTACAAGGGCAACAATATTCAACATATTTCTTTGAGGATTTAGTTTTCCTCAAGACTAGATTAATTGTAAAGCCCCTTCCAAATGTAAAAGGATAGAGTAAATCTAGCCACTCAGGTTTGAGAGTCACTTCTGGCTAGAATTGTTGAAAAGGATAATCAAAAGTTCTACAATGCCTGGTTTATACCTTGATGGTGCTATGCACTTGTTTTTGCTAATGTGGCATTTAAAATTTGTTTGGAGAGAGGGCCTCCTAAACATGCAGCCAAACAGGGACAAATATGAAAGCTTGATCCCTCTGCCTTGATCATATTGCGTCAATCACTTCACTTGTCAGACAAACCCATTTCAAGACTCTTACAATCAACCAAATAAGCAAACCCATACCCCATATTCTTCAAGCTCGCTTGATACTACTCCATCGAAGAAGTCGCAGTTTCATCAGTGGAGAAGAATACCCTAAACCCTAACAAATGCTTCCCTCGCATTGGTCTCACAACACAAATGCGAGAAGAACGAATGTTTTTGGGTTTGGGTTTCGCCTCTTGATATCAAATGGGTTATTGATGATGGATCTGGCATTGATGTGTCATGTCCCAATTTTCGAGGAAACGAAAATACCTTTATTCACGTAGGATTAGGATCATCCGCTTCCCCAAAACTCGGGACGTGGAAATTTAACAACATGAACATTAAATAAAAATTAACATAAATAACAGTTCTAACCAAGTTAACTCTTTGGAGATTCTGTCCCACAAGTAAACCTCTTATATCGCCGCCTCAATGACTACGTTCCAATAAAAACATACCCAAGAAGCGTAAACTTACTTGGGTCAGCGAGGTAGCTGTTAAGAGTAATCTCAATCTCTAATAAATAAAATAAGTTATCTAATTTAACATTAAAATTTCATAAATAACAAAATGACACTCAAAGACTTGTAGGTCCTTAACGAGACAAACTTTACATACTAATAAATTTTATCATGTTTAAATATAAATTTATTTTACCAACACTTGCAAAGTGAAGGTTGAACATGGTAAGTCTGACCTGCAGAAATTGTTAGTAGACTTACTATCCTGCACGAAACGGTTAGAAACAAACTAGTAAAATTTATGAGTTATCAATCCTCATAAATGCAATTTATTTTTAAACAACAATACAAATCATAGTCTATTATATTATTAAAATATCAATAAAACGAATTTTTCTACCTTTAGAAAAACACATAGTTCTCATTCAATGGTCGAATGAGCATTTAGTTTCTTCCCTTACGACAATCATGTACATACACAAAAAAAAATGTCGTTTCTTTCTCACTATCGCACTACCCTCCTTGTGCCGAACACACCTCACCCAAGTGGGACTCCCTTGCATTTGAAACCACTCAGAGCGTACATGTTCCAAGTGAGATGCTACATCGAGGAACATGTCATCTCACCCAAAATTCGATCCATGTCAAACATTTTCTATATACTACACGTACTATCGAATTCACATGGAATGACGTACCCGATATACAAGCAAGTCTGCATACCAAAATTATATAACACGTATACAAATAAGTCTGTATACTAAAATAAATTATTATTTTTTTACTTGTGAAAATGAGCATTAAAAATCAACTAAAACTCAAAATTCTTTTATGGTGACACTTTGTCAACAATAAATAAATCAACCATAATATCAACCCATTTTTTTGGGAAAACTAACATTTTTTCATAAATAAATGTTTCATAACACAACAAGGATCAAACCCAATTACTACAAGGATACTTCTTGGCAAATCAATTTACATAACAATCCAAACTACACAATCAGTACTAGTGCCATAATCTTTAGTAGTCATTGCCTCCATTCATGTATATGTAAAGAAAAATGATTCGGACAATATACAAAGAGTGTTGACAATCTAGAAATGAGTAATAACACGTTCAATCCAAACTGCACAATTCATTCTACATAATGTCACAAGCTAACTAGACAACAATACCAATTCTAAACCAACACGCAATTAGTATATATTTCCTATACCAAAAGTATTGTATCCCCACATATTTAGTATACTTGAAGACAACAGACATCAAGTCTTCAACATTCTTCTACACACATCACCACTCCATGGAAATAAATCAAACAAAATAATTCATTCATAAAACAATTGAAGTCCTTAACTTCGCTACCCATTCCACATCCAATGAAGCGTTGAGGAAGATGAACGCTGCAACAATTCTAATCACACACTCTGAAGCATTCAACTACAGTTTCACTACCCAACTATAACCTAGTCAAACCCTCTCCAAACCTTTCGACTTTCTAATCAATTTAAACAACCCCCAAACTTAGTTGTAACTAACCTAGTTTTAGTTACCAAATAGTCGGATAAATAACCCTCCAAACAATACTGAAATGAACAAGTTGTCCTAACTGGACACCTTGACAAGTCATCACTCAAATGTACATAATTCTCACACTTGAATTCCAAATTGATTGTCGTTAAGGGCTATAGAAAGTAGACACAAAAAGGTTTCCAACATCTAAAGCATACCCCTGATTATGTTTGTAACACTATAGATTTTACAAACAAAACATGTCATTTGTCAACATTCGTCCAGATTTATCTCTTGACACTAAAACAAATATATCTTTCCGCACAAAATTCTGATTGTGATACCGTAAAATCCTTTAGAAACTAGACTCCAAAAGAAATTTTTTGATATATAGCATGATACAGTACACCCTAAAAAACCCCAATCAAAACTAGTATAGAAAAACTGCACATAATCAAGACTGATAGAATACACAAATAAGTTTCAGCTCATAATTGAAAAATGTTTCCGACCTTGTTTACATTTTTTTTACCAAACAATAAGACATTTTATTCTTGTTGACAAGGAAATAAAACTATCAAAATTTCTACAAATACAAATTTATTCCCCCCAAACATATCATTGTAGATTGGCTCCAGCGCATCAACAAACCAAAATTTTATAAACATAAGGGTTCAAAGAGAGAATACTCATTTGTGAATGGATTCAACCGCAAAGATTGGCGAGACGCGGGCCAAGAGAAGAACGAACAGACTTTGCTGTAAACCTATATCTTTTGATTTGTTTAATGAAAGCACACCCCTCCCCATCTTTCTCATGGTTTCTCTCTTCTCTTCTTGTTTTGTTTATGTACTAGTGGAATACCCGTGCCGTTGGCACTATTGCAGATTTTATTCTACATTCATGGATGTTTCGAAAGAGACATGCACACAATATCATTATATCCAAAAAATGTCATTTTTTGAATAAAGTAATTTATCTGAACATGTCATAAGAAAATTCACATAAGTGACTATAATGACAATCAATGTCATGAACAATTAAAAAATCAAAATTTTGCTAGAGTTTCCTCTGTATTTTTCAATATTGAAACTTGTCTGAACCTGTCATAAAAAATTACAATGGCAATCAATGCCATGAACACTATTGCAGATTTCATCCTACATTCACGAATGTTTCGAAAGAGACATGCACATATCAATATATCCAAAAAATGACATTTTTTGAATAAAGTAATTTATCTGAACATGTCATAAGAAAATTCACATAAGTGACTATAATGACAATCAATGTCATGAACAATTAAAAAATCAAAATTTCGACAGAGTTTCCTCTGTATTTTTCAATATTGAAACTTATCTGACCTGTCATAAAAAATTACAATGGCAATCAATGCCATGAGCACTACATAATATATCCACACACCAAAATGATCATTTAATTATAAAAATATTCCAATATAAAACATTTAAGTACATCAAAGCTTTTTTTTCTTAAGGAGAACCTTGTCCAATTATGGTGGAAAAACTAAGCATTTTTCTTACAGTTCCTTGTACGGCTGAAATGAGAATTTGATTGTATTTCCAAGCAAGCAAATAAAGATATCACCAAGTAAGCAAGCAAGCTGCCTGCAAGCAACACCTCCCGTTCACATCCATTTCTAAAACACTCATTTCTAAAACCAAATATTAGGAAATCATGATTAATGACAATAACATGAAATTAAAGCAAATTAAGCTAGCAAACAAACTGCCAGCAAGCAACACACTCCCATTCACAGCCATTTCTAAAACCAAATATTATGAAGTTGTGATTAATGACAATAACATGAAATTAAAGCAAATTAAGCTGGCAAGCAAGTTTTGTGAACAATAAAACTACTCTTTGAATTATAACAGACAACCATGCTATGGTCCATTGACCAAAATATTTGGTTGTTCGAGCTCTTGATAATTTTAGACAAACTATTGATCCCTCAAATATTCACTAAATCTATTTAACCCATTATCAAAGGCTCCAACTTTCATCAAGTTAGAGGTGTAAGAAAAACTAATCAAATCGATCTCAATTGGAAAAACAAAAATTTCTCAAATACAACACAACGAATGAATAGTTACAACTCAAACTCTAGAACAATCTCAAAAGCAATATAAATAACCAAATCTAACAAACCCCATAACTTAAAAAAACTCAAATAAAAGCAAAACAAAAAAAAAGGGATACCTGGACATGGCAATTGGATTGAAGGCTAAGAGAAGTGGTTCGCGCTAAAAAACGGTGGGGTGTGGATTGCGCTCTCCGGCATTATCACCATTTTTCACCCGTTGGCACTACATAAATCAGATTATTTTTCTTTTAGTTAAATTCGTGTAATGAACCCATCCGGCATAGCTACCGTGTAATGTTGTAGCATCCACTAAACTTTCAAAATGGTAGTATAGCTAGCTATGATGAACCATATAAGAGTTGAGATAACATTCCGAAAATAAAACAAAAAAATAAAAAGGATACCACAGATTAGATAACAGAACCAACATACGACATTAGGAAATGGACCTTTTGATACCAGGTTCTGCATTTTCCTTTTTTTTGTATATAAAAATTAAGTTGTTCATGCAAGAATCCGCCTTTACCTTTGTGGTAAGCTTTTGGACGCCAAGCCCTCCAGTCTTGGTATTTTTTTTTATTTTATCCAAGGGGTTTTTTAATAGTAGCTGCAGCATGAGGAGCTGAAGGTGATGCAACGAAGCGGCTTGATTGATATACAACTTGGAACATACCCATATGGTCGTATCAAATAAGTCATCACTGAATAATAAAAAAATGGTTCAATTAACAATAAAGTACTTGATCAATCACCAAGACAGATATATTTCATATCATTAAATCCTCGCCAGTTGCTAGCCATCAATGCCAGTTGCTACTTCAATTAGCAACATATTTCCAGTTATACCCAAAAAGAAAATTATCCCAAATTGGTGTATAAAGGAACTGACCTTTGTCAACAGGATAGCCATCAATGCCAGTTGCTACTTCAGAGGTGAGTTCATGCATGACACTGATTAAGTTAAGGGTTTTGAACACTACGCCTTGGAGTTGAGGTCTCCAAGTTTCTTTTTCCCTAGCAATATTCGCAAAATGGTTCATAATGTAAGCTATCGCTGCATCTTCTAACTCCACTCAAATCTGAGGCTCCAATATTGTTGTTGATCCTTATGGTTGATAATGATGAGGCAGAGTTTGGTGCACATGTCACCCTGTTTCCCCTATTGTAATCCAGCCTTTCTCTTCTAGCAAATAAAGTTCATTTTCAGTAACTTAGTAAGCTCAATTATGCTCTTAGTTCTAATCTCCATTCATTTTGAGTTAATTATCTAGCCTCTTCAATAAGATCTAACCAACAATGCTCATTTGTTTGTTCTCAATAAGGTTGTTGAGCTGACCAAAGCGCTGCCTATTCCATTCTTTGCAACAGTTTTTGAGGAGCTTGAGCTTGTTTCCAAAGAAACAAAGCAAGGTGCCCATCATATTGAAGCTCTTTCCCATTGATCTCAAACATTTTGTAGAATCTATATCTTCAAACCATATTGTTCCAGTCAGAAAGGTCTAGGGCCTAAGGCAGGGGTTGTTGATTGGATGCTCCAAAAGGATTACATGATGAACAAATCCAACCACAGGAAGGAGGAAATCTTGGAAGGAACCAAATATTCAATCCAGTCTACAGAGAGTGGGGGAGAGTTTGTGATTGGACCAAGTAAATCTACCACCCCCGAGGACAAAATCAGCTAAAAAAAAGATACTGGAAATCTTTGATGTGAGCAGTTATACTTCCAGCAATGTTTTTCTCATCTACAGAGTACATTGTACTTTAGAATAGAGAGAAAAGAAGTTGGCACTGCTACAGAGTACATTGTACTTTAAAGGAATTGTTGAATAATCGCAATTGAGTTTTTCTTTCATTTAAAAAAAAACACTTACAATGAATGAGTACAAAGAGTAAATTTCAACAGAGTAAAGAGATTTCAACACCACTACAATGTTTGAGATAAGTTCAACAAAGTAAAGATTTTTCAATAGATATATGACAAAGAATTCAGTCAAAAAAAATAGTGGTTTGAACACAATGGTCAACACCACAAAAATGTCATCAAGCTCATGCTTCAAACGGTTAAAACAAACACATTCAAACGATAAACCCAAACGGTTAAAACAAAATCTCATGCTCCACATAGGAAAAATCTCACATAAGCAAGTATCACATCAACCAAAATTGGAAATACCCAAAAATTATAAAAGAGGGATTAGAATCGTACCTTGAGTTTCTTCTCTTTGGTTGCTCTTCGAGTGTTCATGAATGAGTACCACCACCACCACAAAGTTTAAGAATTGCTAGGAGTTGCAGGTAGAATGGGTTGCAAGCCTTGAAAGCCCTCAGCTCTTGCAGCTCCTTCTACAACCTCCTGTTCTCCTCTATCAGTGTTTCACAACATCTCTTCAAGTACTCACAGATTTTCATTGAATCAGAACTAAAATACAAAATTTGAAACACCCATTAAAAGAGATTAACGATGGTTTGAAAAAACAAATAAAAATGTACCTTGCTCATCTGTTCCGAAACCAAACTTCTACTTGTCTGGGTTTGAGATTCAGCTGTTTTGCTAATTCAAGCTTTTGTTTATGAGATTTCAAACAAATGGCAAATGGGATTAGAGAAATTCACACCAACTCAAATAAACATCATAACTTTTTAGAAAATCAAATAAACATCATAACTTACTGGGTTGAAAGTATTGTGTTCTTTGAAGATTTCTTCAAAAAAATCTGATTGATCTTTGGAGAGTCTGATCTTTGGAGACTCCAACTTCAAAGCTCTAGATACAAATGAAATAGCTCTATTTCATTAAAGCAATTTTAAGAGATCGAGGAGAAGAGTGTGATGGTCATTGCAATCTTCAACCAATCAATCACTCACCAGCTATATTTGCGAATGCGTCTTCATTTTCCTCTTCGGCTTCACCTCTCCTCCTCCTCCTCCTCCACCAAATAGAAGAATGAAAGGAGAGAGTAAGGAGAAGAGATCTGAAAAAAATAAAAATTAAGAAGAAGAATGATCTTAAGAGCGAAGAGATATGAAAAAAAAAAAAAGCAAGTACTCGGATCTGAAAAGTAATACCCGTGCTGTTGGCACTATCGCAGATTACGCAATGTCGAATACTCACAGTTGGGGTTTTATTTATATTTAATAAAAAAAGTTCAAAATATTTTATATCTACCAATCAAATATGACAAACCATCAAAAGATAAATCCATTACTTAAAGAACATAGCATACAATGTCTTTCATGCATAATCTTCTTAGTAACAGAGCAATCATTATCAATAGAAAACAAAATGGATACCAACTAACAAAAAAATGATGAGTATGAGATAGGACTCACAGAAAGAACAGACTTGCTTCAAAGCTGTCACCCCAAAACAATCCAAGTGCCTGAGTGTGAGAACCTATAAGTAACCTTGCGTCTTTTCTTGCTTTGGCAATACCCAATAAACGTGTTGTAATGAGATCCTTCTCAGCTGGTGAAGACATTTTAGTATGTAGCTGCTCAACGAATTGAGCAACTATCGCAATTGTATTTTCTTGATCATCCATTCCTGCAGGTCCATTTAATTCCCTGATAGACATACTTAATCATGATTAGAAACTCATAATTTAATTCCATTGGAGAAAGATCACTTTAAACTTATGATAAATAGCAGTTCAAAATATTTGATCATCTAGTATATAGTTCGGTTTCTTAAATAAATGTGTTGTGATGAAGCTCCTTGTATAATGTAAAGCAATAAAACCAACTGGCAAAGTGATTGAGATTCAATCACCAAAGAAGCCCAAATGGACTGCTTCAAAACAGTGGCATAATTGTATCCACCTACCACAACATTCATGCTGTGTGACACTTGAGATTTTATTTTGAGGATTTCATTCTATGATACTAATTTGACGTTGTTGCATATTTCCATTTTTTCCTTCCATAATCGAATTTTCTTCATGGAATATATGATCTCAATTATATATAGCTTATCAATAAGTGTTTGACACAATATAGGAGGTCCTATCCTATTCACCACATCACTTGGCATTTTTTTTCAAAACTAAGCATATTGTAGCACTGGGTACCCAAATCCATATTTGGGGTTGTGTTGAATCTGACACTCCACACTGGAGTCATATTCAAGCACTCGAATTAGTGTTCACTTCAACATACCAATGAATCATTTCTGGCTACATAATTCATGATTAGCTTAAAACTTACCTTGGCCGAGATGACAAAGACAATTGAGGTTCAGGTGAGGGGGACTTCGACATCTGAACAAATAATTATCCACTCTAACACTCACCCACTCAACCCTAGCATCAAGTGTCCCAAAATATCGCTACTGAACTCCGAGTACACCACGATCTACTACTGGATCAACAATGAAAAGGATGTCATAAAGTAGCACACTTTCATTCAATCAGACCCAACATTTTCCATAATTGGAATAAATAAAAGAGCTATCAACATTGAGATATATGTCTAATGATGCAAACTCTTTAGTAATCACACTCCAATTGTACCACCAAACCCTTACAACCTCAACCTACATTTTACCTTAGAAACACAATAGAAACACTGTTCATGAAATATGAGAATCTCAAAACTAAACCCATTACTTAAAGAACATAGCATACAATGTCTTTCATGCATAATCTTCTTAGTAACAGAGCAATCATTATCAATAGAAAACAAAATGGATACCAACTAACAAAAAAATGATGAGTATGAGATAGGACTCACAGAAAGAACACACTTTCATTCAATCAGACCCAACATTTTCCATAATTGGAATAAATAAAAGAGGTATCAACATTGAGATATATGTGTCTAATGATGCAAACTCTTTAGTAATCACACTCCAATTGTACCACCAAACCCTTACAACCTCAACCTACATTTTACCTTAGAAACACAATATAAAGGTTTCATATCCATCCCACTGTTTAACAACAAAACCCAATTTTTCTCCATTAAATGCCATAAAACAGTAAGCAAAGAAATGAGACTTACCAGATACAACGCAAATGCCAAAGAGACCCTTTTATCAAAATTTCACCACCACCTCCTCTTCCTCTTCAGTCCCAAAACCATCATCCTTTCAATTCCACTACATTCAACACAAATCCAGAGGAGGGAGGAGTCATTCCACAATAAAGCTCCCAACTTTAACCCCCCCCCCCCAACTATTTTTACTTCAATCAAAACAAACACACAACCTTAAATCAACACAGAGATCCATATCTATTCAGAATTCCAACCAAAACAGTATAAAAATTGATCAATCAGCAGAACTAACAAAAGGGGCTCGAGGAAACATTGATTAGAAATACTTTGATCACTTTGCCTCATTCAATTATATAAATGGCAGAGAATGGAGTTAGGTGAAGATTAGGCTTTAATTAATGACAAACTACAGATGGTGTCTCACATTGCAATATTCTTGATTAGTAGTAACCCTCATTGGTGCTCCCTTTAGTTAAGTTTCTCAATATACTAATCAGGATTTGTCTAATTCCTAATCCTAAATCCCCCTCTCATCGGAGTGTACATGCAATGGTGAAGTATCAACATCATTTAGTTTCGTTTTTAGAAATTCCCAATCATTCTCCTATTAGTATTTGATTGTGTCGCCCACGGTGACTAAAGCCAGGAAATCTAACAGTTTCTGGAGATAAAATTTCTCTTCGTGATGCAAACAAATAATCAGAAAAACTTGTCACATCATCCTGATTGCAGAACCTGGTTCCCTAGCCTCAATCGTACAATTGTTCAATTCCTTTAAGTACAACCAATACACTGACTGAAATTGTTAATTGAAGATGAAACTATTTATGCAATGATGTATACACATGAGATACATAAAGATTGGAAGTAAGGGAAAATATAGACAGATGATTTCCAGTACTTTTAAATTACTCAAGCTAAGAACTAAAACATACAGAGGTAGTGTTCGATGTAATTACTCAAGCTAACAAATTTTATAGAGGTAGAACTAAAACAAATTTTAATTACTCAAACATATAGAGGTAGAAAACGATATAAAGGAGAAAGCAAGAGAGTGACTGACCTGAAGAAGAGGCAGCAGAAGAAGCATGAGCACATCTTGCTGGTCTTCTTCTGAGACACCATCAATTGCTGCACCCAATTAGAAAACCCACAACAACAACAACAACAACAATATAAGTTTACGAAGAAGAATAAGGACTTTATCAAACTAATTTGCATCTTCTGCTGATTGTTAGAAAACCATTTTGCTTTGGATGGAAACCGTAATTCGATGTTAGAAAACCATTTTGCTGATTGTTAGAAAACCATCTTCTCTAAATAAACAACACAAACTATTTAAACAACCCGTAATTCGATGAAATCTCCGAACACCCAAAAGTAAAAAAGTACAAAAAAAAATTCAAAATATCCAGATCAAACTACAAAAATCCATAAAACAACAAACCCAATGAAATTCAACATTTCTAGCATAACCCATCGTTTAGAAGATGATTTCTAATCAAATAAATAATGGGATTGGATGGAGATTCAAACCTGATTGAAGTAAATAATGGGATTTGGTAAAGCTCTTATGGATTTCTGAGTGAAGGGAAAAAGCGCTCCTGAAACAAAAAAAAAAGAAAAAGAACTTCATATCTTGAGAAGAAGAAGAGGAGGAGATGTAGAGGAAGAGGAATCTTACCTTCTTCTTCTTTCATCCTTCTTCTTTTCTGCTTGGTGGGAGGGGTTTGGGTAGAGGAAGAGAGGGGAAAGGAGAGAGTGAGGAAACAATCGGCTCCTGAAAAAAAAAAAAAAAAAAAATTCAGATCTTGAGAAGAAGAAGAGGAGGAGATGTAGAAGAAGATAACATCTTACCTTCTTCTTCTTTCGTCCTTCTTATTTGATGCTTGGTGGGAGGGGTTTTGGTAGAGGAAGAGAGGGGAAAGGAGAGGGAGAGCAAACAATCGGCTCCTGAAAAAAAAAAAAAAAAAAAATTCAGATCTTGAGAAGAAGAAGAGGAGGAGATGTAGAGGAAGATAACATCTTACCTTCTTATTCTTTCGTCCTTCTTATTTGATGCTTGGTGGGAGGGGTTTGGGTAGAGGAAGAGAGGGGAAAGGAGAGGGAGAGCAAACAATCGGCTCCTGAAAAAAAAAAAAAAAAAATTCAGATCTTGAGAAGAAGAAGAGGAGGAGATGTAGAGGAAGATAACATCTTACCTTCTTTTTCTTTCGTCCTTCTTCTTTGATGCTTGGTGGGAGGGGTTTGGGCAGAGGAAGAGAGGGGAAAGGAGAGGGAGAGAAACCTATCGGGAGGGGAGTTTGTTTTCATAAAAGAGAGGGAGAGGAAACTTAATTTCTGCCATAAACACAAAGATTGCCACGTAGGACAAACACACCCATTTCACTGTTCATGAACAGTGAAAAACCCAATCTGAAATGTTAGATAGATTTAATGTCCATTGATTAGAGAAGATCAGACAAAAGGAATCTCTTCTCCCCCTTTTTGCTTTCTCCCTTTTTTTTTTTTTTTTTTTTTTTCTCTCTCTCTAGCCATCACACACAAAATGAATAGACCCACTAACAAGTTAGGGTTTTTAAGAAAAAGGGTAAAAATGCAATAAGCTATTGGTTGCCAATTTATTTATTATTGTTGTTATTTTATTTTTCTCTCCTACTTTAGCAAAGAAAAAAAAACCTAGTCAATATGAAACCTAATGAAAACATGCTCCAAGCCCAAAAGAAAAATAACATTAGTTTATAAACGAACTTCCTATTTCATTAAAACTTTAATGCAGGAAAATAAAACATTAATCAAATAATCATGAAATAAAATAATTTATCTATAAAATAAATTTATATAGTTAAAAAAATGTGGGTGTTACATGATGCGTATGTCTTTTTGATATCTTTGTTTGAGAGATAGAGAGAGTATTGGTGTTGGTGGAGAGACTATTTGAAATACACAGTTTAAACGCACTTCGCAAACAGGTGTGTTACTTCTTCTTACTCCTATGTTTATTCTATGGGAGATTTGGAAACAGAGATGCAAATGTGTTTATGAAAATGCTCTTCCAAATTCCGCTTTTGTGATTTTGAACATTAGGCGTCAGTTGCGACTGACAAACAAGTTTATTACTCCCAAGCATGTCAACAGTAACAAGGTTCCCCTACAGATTTTGGGGTTGGATGTGCTCCCTATTAGAAGGAAGTCCGTTCGAATTGTTTTTTGGAATCCCCCTCCCCCAGATTTTGTAGCACTTAATGTGGATGACTCCTCCCGCAACGAAAGGGCATCTGGCGGTGTGGTTATTAGAGACTCTCGAGGTTTCGGTGTTGTGGGGAAACAAATTTTCTTTGGTACAGGTTCTCACAATAAAGCGGAAATTTGGGATCTTTTTTAGGGTCCCCGACTTTGCCTCGACTGGGGTTTCAAGAAGGTTTTTATACAAACGGATTCGGAACTTGTTTGTGGCTGGTTTAAGGAGGAATTAAAAATCCCATGGCATTTGGGGAATATTTTGAAAGAAATCAAGCTGCTGGCAGCGACATGACGTTGTTTTGCCAACATTTCTATAGGAAAGCCAACGCGGTTGCTGATTCATTAGCGGCTAGAGCACTTCATGACCAAGGGACAGTTTCTTTTAGGGGGACTGATTTTTCTAGGAAGATAACAGGATTGATTGTGCTAGATAGATTACAAACGACGTACATTCGTCATGGGGAAGAGTAGATGTCGCGTTTAATGTTTAATATCCATTCTGATGTGTGTAAAATTACGGATGTTTGGACTGCAGGGAATTGCAAAACATGATGCATTTAGGGGGTCGAGCAGCAGCACGATTGGTGTGCACGGGATAGGGCAGTTTGTCACAAAACAGAGTTGTTTTCTCTGTTTGAATGTTGCGTTTTATGAGGCCCGACGATGCGATGAAATGAGACAATTTCTGCGTGCGATATTGAGTGTTGCGTGCTGTGTTTTTGGATGCTTGTTGAGTGCTGATGTTTCTGCTGTGAAGGGGTGCACACTGGATGGGGGAGTATGTCGCATAACAGAGTTTGGTTTGCTCTGTTTGGAGGTTGCGCTTAGTGTGATCCGAGGAGGCGATGAGATTGGCCTGCGGCTGTGTGCTATTGTTTTTTAGTGCTGCTGCTGCTGCGCGCTGACTGTTGCTGCTGCTGTGTGTTTACTACGACTGGAATCTGAAAATGGGTGCGCATCAGACTGGGCAAATTGTCGTAAAACAGAGTTGTCTTTGCGGTTTGGATGCTGCGATTTTTGCGGCCCGAACATGCGACGCAATGGGACTGATCCTGCGTGCTGTGTGCTGCTTGGTGCACTGAGTGGTGCCTGTTTTGAGTGCTGATGCTGCTGCATTTTCTGCGGCTGGAAGCTGCAAATGGGCGCATATCAGGCATGGGAAAACTGCTCGCAAAACAAAGTATTTTCTCTGTTTAGGCACAGCGCATAACGCGGCCCGAGTTTGCGATGAAATGGGACTGCGGGTGCGTGCTAGGTTTGAGTGTTGCATGTTGTGTTTCTGAAGTTTTTTTGGGTGTTGTTGCTGCTGCTGTTGGAGTGCTGTGGTCTGATTTGTCACGTGGCTGCGTTCTGCGGTTGCGTGGACGCGGTTTAGTATGTGTATGCAGGTTGCTTGGGCAGTCTTGGGCATACTTGATTTTAACTATTTGTATTGGTCTGGCCTTAGTTTTGGTTTTGTTCTTTCTTTGCAGGAAATTGTTTTAAAGAAGTTTTGTTTCAGTTTCGGTTATCGACTAAAATGCGGGTAATGTCGTAATGTACCCCTACAATGTTTTTGTAAGATTTTTTGCTATATAATAAAGGTCTGGCATTCCATAGTTGCCCCTCCCCACTGGAGGTTAATTTAAAAAAAAAATCAGCTGGGATTAGTTGTCAAGGAGTGGTGTTAATAAATGGTTGTGCGATTTCCAAAGGAGGAGGAGGGTGATTTCTTTGGAGAAGGAGATTGTGTCATTTATTTAAGTCCTAACTATTCTGAGGTTGTAATTTGGTATGTTTGGCTGCAGGTTTAGGAGACCATCTCTCTAATCAGATACTAAGTGCCACATCAGTAAAACAGGTGCATAACACCATCTAGGCATAAGCCAGGTACAATAGACGAGACACTGCAGAACGACTCAAGGATAATAAAAATCAACAATTCTAGTGAGCCAAGTTTGGGAGCCATTTTTGTGCCAAGTTTATACTTATACCCTTTTTATAATTAGTGTTTGTGGTTGTATTTTAAAGAACAACAATTCCAAACAACCAAGTTTGATAGTCACTTTTGGGTCAAGTTTTGATTTTTTACACTTATATCTCTTTATAGATTTTGTGACTGTGTTTTAAATAGAGAATAAAAAAACTCAAAACTTGGCCTAAAAGTAGTCACCAAACTTGGCTATCTAGACTTATTATTTAAAGGAAGGGGTAAAAAGTAAAAAAACAAAAACAAAAAAACAAAAACAAAACTTGACTCCCTAATCTAATAAAATACATTCCGATGCCTTCACTCGTTTTGAACGTCTTTTACCTAGATGTGAGTGAAATAGTCTAATATCGTAAAAATGTAATGATTCATTTTTCTTACCTTTTTATGAACTCACTTGTCCTCCCAAAACAACTTTGAACTTTTTTCTCCCATTGGATTGATTACAACAACTCAAACCTTTTTAGTATAGCATCCACCAACATGTTCGAGCTAGACCCTTGCTCGTTGGGTTGAATAAAGAAACGACTAAATCAATTAAACCGACCGAACAGATCAAAACCAACATGGTCAGTTCGGTTTTCGGTTTTTATGTGATTTAATAGACAAACTAAATTGACCAAATATATGATAATTAATATACATTATATTAAAAATAATGTAATATGTTAATTTAGTTAGTTGGTTCGGTTTATATCAATGTTAGTCGGTCGATTCGATTTACGGTTTTCAAAATTAAAATCGGTTCAATTTTCTTATTGTTTGGTTCATTTAAAAAATTTTGAAACCAACAAAAGTCAATTTGGTTATTAGTTTTGGTGAAAAACCGAACCGTCCATTCGATTTTCAATCCTACTTGCTTGACTTTAGGTGCCCTAGGTTGCAATCGCAACATTCATAGCACCTCGTCTGCCTTCATTGCACAATTGGGTGCAAATATAAGTCAATTAAGTACACACCATTATGGGGGGCAACTTGCGATCTACTCTAAATAGATAGTCCACTCCAGACATTGAGATCCGAATCCGTGAATCTTTCACCAGTTCAATTCAAAGTAGATACTTTTTCTTTCTCTGAAACCCAAATCCACCACTGCAGTTGCAGGTTTTCACAAAACCAAAACCAAAAACCAAAAACCAACCAAAACCATGGGCACTTTTCCGTGTGAACCCGCACACAGAACTTCCCTCCACCCTCTTCGCTTCTCCCATTATTTCTACCCTCTCTTCTCTCAGTATTCTTTCATGTCGACTTCTCAAGCTATTATAGATTTCAATCCAAAACCAGGTGACATCTTCTTTATACTAATATTGTGTTTTCATAGCTTTTAGTATTGTTTCCGAAACTGGGTTTTGTTCAACTTTTCTCTTTTAGTGCACCAAACAAGCATATGGGTTTGTGGAAAAATCCCATTTTTCCAGTAAATTAAGTTTTTTTGAGATTTGGGTATTTGAGTTTCTCTCCAAAGAATACATTTTTTTTTTTTTTTTTTTTTGGTTCTGGGTGGCCATTGTATGTTACCTTGGAATTCTCCACTGTTTGTGTCTGTTTAGAAGCCTCAACTAGAGACAGAAATGAGTGTGGGTATGTGAGATTTTGCTCATAGCGTCAGAAAGGAGGAATTTTTTTTTTTTTTTAATGGTACTAGGCAATGAATTGTCTGTTAAGCTCTATAAGTTAGAAATTTTCGAGGGTTTATTGAGTTTCTCTCATATAATTTAGTTGAAGTAGAAGCAGTTTTATGATAATGGAGGATAATAGCATGTTGTCTCGGATGGGGTCTGGAATATTGGGGTTAGATATGTCTTTGCATTCCCACCAACACCAAAATCACCCCAATTCTAATAACCCCAAACCCCTTCTTCAACACCCATTCCAAAACGAACATCATCACCAACAAATGGGTTCTTTCACCTCTTATGATGGTGACCACCATAATACCCAATCCCCACAACCTCTAAAGCTAAGTGTTTTCCCTCACCTTGCCAAAGTGAAGCAACAACCTAGTCATGTAACATTAAGTGATGAAGAAGATGGTGGGGATGATGGTGGTGGTGATGGGAAGAAGCAGGTATCCTCATGGCAAAGGGTGAAATGGACTGATAATATGATTAGGCTTCTTATCATGGTGGTGTTTTATATTGAAGATGATGGTGCAGCTGAGACTAGTGATGGATTGGGCAAGAAGAGGTCTGGTGGGGTGTTGCAGAAGAAGGGAAAGTGGAAATCGGTGTCGCGGGCAATGATGGATGAGGGGTTCTTTGTGTCTCCTCAGCAATGTGAGGATAAGTTCAATGATCTGAATAAGAGGTATAAGAGGGTTAATGATATAATTGGGAAAGGAACAGCTTGTAAAGTGGTGGAGAACCAGAGTTTGCTTGATTCAATGGATCATATTTCGCCTAAGATGAAGAAGGAAGTGAGGAAGCTACTGAATTCAAAACATCTTTTCTTTAAAGAGATGTGTGCATATCATAATAGCGGTAGCAGTTGTGCTACTAGTGGTGGTGGAGGAAGTGGTGCTATAAGTGCTCATCACTCGGCGGAGTCTTCTCATCATCAGCAACAGAATCAACAACATTTCAATTCAAGGAGTATTGCAGTTAAAGAAGGAAGTCATGAAGAAGAGGATGGTGAAAATGACGAAGATTCGGAAGAAGAAGCAAATCATGTTGGGGGCAGTGGAGGACATGAAAACGAAGAAGATGATGTCAAATCCTCATCCAAGAAAAGGCCAAGGAGCTCATCAGTATCGACACCATTACAACAACTAAGTAATGAAATGATGGCTTTGCTTCAAGATGGCACAAAGAATCCATGGGAGCAGAGGCAGTGGATGAGGAGCCGCCTACTACAATTGGAAGAACAGCGAGTGAACCACCAATACGAAGCATTTGAGCTTGAGAAACAGCGGTTGAAATGGCTCAAGTTTAAGGAGGAGAAAGAGAGGGCCATGGAAAAGTTGAAGCTGAATAATGAAAGATTGAAGCTTGAAAGTGACAGAATGATTCTTCTTCTTCGCAGGAAAGAGCTTGAATTTTGCAGCAATGCTCCACCAGCAAAAGACCCTAACCTATTGTCCATCAAATAATGTAATCGGATTGCTGATGTACTATTTTTTTGTTCTTTAAAATTTCAGTACAACCTTTCGCAGCTTTGCACGTTTACATGTTTATCCCACGAATCCAAAATTGAATCCTACATGTAAACTTGTGGCGGATGGAATTACAAGTCCAAAATACCAATTTATCTCGCATACAACCTCATATTCCATGATATTTACGCCTCTAACACATGCTATTGCTTGGATAAACAATGTGTTGTATTTATATTGGATTGTAATCATTTTTATCCAAGATTCAACAAAGAAGGTAAATGTTGCATTCCAGTTTGATGTAGATATGTTGAAAGGGAAGGGGCAAATCAAAAGTAAAGCATCTCATTGATGGCTATGGATTGCTAATTATTGATGGAAGTCATTGACACTGTTAATCACTTCACAACTTTTTCATGATGCAATTGTTTCATAAAGGAAAAAGAAAGAAAAATCACACCCGGTGGGACTCGAACCCACAATCGCCTGATTAGAAGTCAGACGCCTTATCCATTAGGCCACGGGTGCTTTGTTGGTTACGGCAATGATTATTTTATTAAGTTGTTTGTAAAGAAAGCTGACTCGCGCTTCATAAATCGAAACCTTATCCATCAAAACGTTTAAAAACAAGGAGTACCCCAAAAGACTCATGGTCAGCTGTTATGATAGTGGATTTCAGGCAGTGATGGAGATGAAAGAGGGATAGAAAGAGAAAGAGCCGAGGTTATTTTGGGTTTTATAAAGTTTGGTAACATGTGTGGAAGTGTTGAAATAGTATTAGCTTAAATAGTCTTACATCAAATAAGAATGAGTAGTCACTAAGATTTATAAGAAGATGTCCACTTCCTAATAGAAACAGAGACTTTTAGGTAAAACCCCACACCACCCATTCTATCAAAATGTCCTCAGGTTAGATGATGCGTTCAAAAATGTCTTTCCTGTGAGTTTGACCTGCAAAACCACTGTTAGACTGCCTATGACCACCGATTACACTCCGATGCTTAAGTCAGTAACTCTGTTGGAATAAAGAAGTAAGTCTGGACAAAACTCAGTTAAAGTTGCATACATATGTCGAAAATTTCCTTTACCTTTTATAATGATCGTAGTTAACTCTCTGTTTGTGACTTAAGCATATGAGACACAACGGAATGAGATGTTTCTGTAACAACGTCCTCCTTAATGGAGATGCATTTGTGGAGGCGTAGGTCCCTCCACGACTACGGAAGGAAATGCTTCTGTAACAGTCTCCTTCTTAATGGAAACGCTTTCGTGGAGGCATAGGTCTCTCCACAACTCTTTCTTGGTGCAACATTCTTCCTCTTAATGAGAGAACATGTGACGGGCTTGAATTTGGGCTTCAATTCATTTGGGCCTGAACTCTAGTTACGCTTCCTTAGAGATGGGCCTATCACGGGCTTTTATAATTATCTTCAATCTTTTTGGGCTTTACCCAATGAATCAAACGTTATATTCTTGTGACGGGGCTTTATACGACATGTATAATCGTGATGATAGGTGCATTTTGATGTATCATAGTAACCTTTTCTTTTAAAAAAAAAAAGACAAAAAAAGTAACGGCAGTCACTACTTGCTCAGAAGGGTACCATTTATGATTTGGGAGATCTTCAATATCACAAATACACAACTCCGTCATAGCATTCACTCTACTCCCATTTTTTGGGTTTCCAAAGAACAATAATCTCTTTTAAGGTGTAAGGTCGTTCACATTTGTACCACTGGTGAGTTTCCAAAGTTGGGACAATAGCGCCCAACGTTTAAATTTTCCAGTGACATTGGGAAAGACAAGAGAAGCTGTTGCTACAAGGAGCGCAATCTGCGTATTGGAGATACTGTTACTAACTCAGCAAAGTATATGCATATTCAGACCAGAATGGTGCTTATAGTATTGACAAGGAACTCCAGGATATCAGTCCTACAACAATATTAAGCACATTTCTACAACAATATTAAGCACTAGGTAATGTTAGGAAGAACAAGAAATAGCTTACAACAACATTTTAAGGAAGAACAAGAAATAGCTTGCAACAACATTTTATTGGCAAACTTTTCATCAAAACTTCAGTCAGCTATTATACTAAGATATAGAGAACCATTTACCCAACAGAGAGAGAAGGGCATGGTTTAGTCATCAAGCTCAATGATCTTTACGACGGAAGCGTCACCTACTTTCTGGCAAACTACAACTCGGTCATGTGACTTTATTACACCAGAAGCTTTCCCATGATCAAGAGCGACCTTCAGAATCGATTCATTTGTGGCACTCGTAGATTCAGCCTGCAGAACACACGAGTTCTTGTCATTGCTCGTCACATTACATTCACATAATTATAACTAGTGCAAATGCAATGAAGATAATGCAGATGATTTTGATATCCAGTTGGAACAAATATATTCGAATAAATAAATGAAGCACAAAGGTAACATGGAAAAGTGAAGAACTTACTGGGTGCCTGGGATCAGCAAGCATGGGGAAAATACCTCTGACTATAAGTGATTGTCTCGCCTGCCAATTCATCATCACAATCCACATATCATTTCACCAGGTCGGATATTGTAAAATACAAGGCAAAATTGTTTATTGTTTTTTTCTTTTGAATAGAATACAAGCTTATATAGAGCTAACTTTGACATAACCTAATAGAAATAGGAAATAGGAAACCAAAATACAATAGGAAATCTAACCAAACTTAGGAAATCAAAATACAATAGGAAAGTCTTCCTAACCCATTCTATTCTAACATAGGTAGACTTCTATTCTCTAACACCCCCGCAAGCTGGACATGTAGATGTAGACGAAATGTGCAGCTTGGAGGAAACGTTGAAGACCTATTTGGTGATGAAATCATTATCGTCGAGTCTGGACGAATCCTGGTATTGCTCAAGTCGAGTCAACATGGAATTTGGTATTGCTCAATTTGAGTGGTATTGCTCAAATCGAGACAACATAGATTTTGGTATTGCTCAATTTGAGACAACATAGATTATGGTATTGCTCAATTTGAGTGGTATTGCTCAATTCGAGTGGTATTGCTCAATTTGAGTGGTATAGCTCAATTCGAGACAAGACATGTTTTGGTATTGTTGGCCCCCCTTCCTTGATTGAATTGCAGGGTGGCGGCGTGTTGCTGATATGCATGAAGTTGTTGTAGAGTGCAATTTTCCTTCAATTTAGTTGAACTTTGCTGTCGAGGAGGTTTCTCCTGCTGTCATCCCTCCTCCGCCTCTTGCATAGTCATCAGAGGCGGGGTAGAGCTTGAATCCCCAGAGTCTTAGGTCACCAAAGAAAGTCGCTCTGATACCATGTAAAATATAAGGCCAAATTGTTTATTGTTTTTTTCTTTTGAATAGAATACAAGCTTATATAGAGCTAACTTTGACATAACCTAATAGAAATAGGAAACCTAGCAAACTTAGGAAACCAAAATACAATAGGAAATCTAACCAAACTTAGGAAATCAAAATACAATAGGAAAGTCTTCCTAACCCATTCTATTCTAACATAGGTAGACTTCTATTCTCTAACAGATATTAATTAAAGAGACGAAGAAGAATTTTCTGTTTTAAGGAGATCAAGGAAATCGAAGATGGGTATTGTTACAGTGTGTGTATATAGCTGTCAATTAGGTTAAGTGTAGTGATCCTAGAGTAATATAGTTTCCTAGAATACCCTCAATAGGTTGTATATAAACATGCTATATTCTCATTGTGAAAGATATGAAAAGAAGTATTCTCTTAGTCTTTCTTAACATGGTATCAGAGCCACTTAGGGCTTGAGATTAAGATTCGAAGTTTAAAGTTAGGGCATAATATTCGAAGATCGAAGTTAAGTTTGAAGTTTGGTTCTCACCGCCAGATCGACTCCTACAGGCCGCCAGATCGCAGTCGATCCACCCTTCCAGCCTCCGTTCGACGCCGATCGACCTATCCAGCCGATCGATCCAGGCCGACGCAGTCGTTCGACTCCTCCAGTCGATCCAACCCTCCGATCGACTCCTCCAGTCGATCCAGCCAATCGACTCCTCCAGCCAGTCCGATCGACTCCTCCAACCAGTCGACTCCTCCAGTCGATCCATCCTCTGCAGTCGATCCTTCCAGTCGATCCATTCGACCCTCTGCTTGTCTGCGTTCAGTCGATCCAATCGACGCCTTTCAAGCAATTTTCCAGATTTGAAGCTCCCTGATTTGTAAAACCCATCCCTGATTTGAAGCCTCTTTCCTGATTTCTCTTAATTTTGGTGCTTTGATGAGTCGAAATAGGAGCTATACGCCTGGGAGACCGTCTAATTACAGTGGACACAAAGGAGGCAGCTCACAAGGGCTTGAACCTCGCACGCCAGATTCTGAAATTACTATTTGCAACTATTGTAAGAAGCCGGGCCATACCAAGTTTGAAAACCGGCAAAAAACATTCAGCTCATGTTGCGATCACTTCTGATGCTTCTAACAAATCAGTCCTTATCTCTGCTGATGAATATGCCCAATTCTCAGAGTATCAGGAAACACTCAAGTCTCCCTCTCATTCTGTCACAGCTATTGCCGATTCAGGCAAACCCGATTTTTATCTTCTTTCATCATCCTCCAAGTGGGTCATTGATTCTAGTGCCACAGATCATATGACAGGTAATTCTAGTATATTTTCTTCGTTTCAATCAAATGTTTTTACTTCTACCGTCACTTTAGCCGATGGGTCACCATCTTGTGTTCGCGGGTCTGGCACCATCAATCCTACCCACTCGCTATCTCTGTCCTCTGTCTTACATTTACCTAATTTATCCTTTAATTTGCTCTCTGTAAGCCAGCTTACTCGTCATCTTAACTGTTGTGTCTCATTTTACTCTGATCATTGTTTATTTCAGGATCTTATGACGAAGAAGATTATTGGTAAAGGACATGAGTCTGGAGGCCTCTACATTCTTGATACATCGGTTCCGAGTTTTATTGCTTGCTCCAGTGTCACGTCTCCTTTCGAGGCTCATTGTAGGTTGGGTCATCCGTCTCTCCCTCTACTCAAAAAGCTTTGTCCTCAGTATAATAAGGTGTCTTCATTAAATTGTGAGTTATGTCAGTTTGCCAAACATCATCGTCTTAGTTCGAGTCCTCGAGTCAATAAACGTGCTAGTGTTCCTTTTGAATTAGTTCATTTTGATGTTTGGGGTCCTTGTCCTATTTTGTCTAAAACTGGATTTCGGTATTTTGTTACATTTGTGGATGATTATTCTCGGGTTACTTGGTTATATTTGATGAAAAAACGATTTGAGTTGTTTTCTCTGTTTTGTGCGTTTTGTGCTGAAGTTAAAACTCAATTTAATGTTTCCATTCGAACCTTGCGAAGTGATAACGCTAAAGAATATACACAAGCTTTATTTCAGTCGTATATGACTCAGAATGGCATACTTCATGAAACTTCGTGTGTTGATACACCATCCCAAAATGGTGTGGCAGAACGTAAAAACAGACATCTTCTTGAAACAACACGAGTTCTCTTATTTCAAATGCATGTTCCTAAACCTTTTTGGGCTGATGCAGTGTCTACAGCATGTTTTCTCATTAATCGCATGCCATCCTCTGTTCTTCATGGTGAGATACCTTACAAAATCCTTTTTTTCGATAAGTCATTGTTTCCTGTTGACCCGAAGATATTTGGTAGCACTTGTTTTGTTCGGGATGTTCATCCGCATGTCACTAAACTAGATCCCAAGTCTTTGAAATGTGTCTTCCTTGGTTATTCTCGTCTTCAGAAAGGTTATCGGTGTTATTGTCCCAATCTTAACAAATATCTGATCTCAATTGATGTTACCTTCCTGAAAGATGATTTGTTGGTCTATTCTATCACATCCTCGGCACCTGTAACAACCCGGTCCACATGACACCATATTGTCCGCTTTGGGCTACCAACCGGCCCACACGGCTTTAAAACGCGTGTTGTCATGTAGAGCGACCTCGCACACTTAAAGCACATCCCCCTCCCACACCCAGGCGATATGGGACTATGATTCCCCTTGTAGCTCGTCCAACCCTTCTTGGCCTATTGGGTCTGTTGGGCCTGTTGGGCCCTCTACCCTCACCCTCACCCTCACCTCAAGTCCGCCCACTTAGGGTCTCACAATCCACCCCCCTTAAGGCCCAACGTCCTCGTTGGCCACACAGGCACAACGTCCACGTCGCCAGAGGGCCCACCAACACTGTGGCATACTTCCGGCTGGGTCAGGCTCTGATACCAACTGTAACGACCCGGTCCACATGACACCATATTGTCCGCTTTGGGCTACCAACCGGCCCGCACGGCTTTAAAACGCGTGTTGTCATGTAGAGCGACCTCGCACACTTAAAGCACATCCCCCTCCCACACCCAGGCGATATGGAACTATGATTCCCCTTGTAGCTCGTCCAACCCTTCTTGGCCTATTGGGCCTGTTGGGCCCTCTACCCTCACCCTCACCCTCACCTCAGGTCCGCCCACTTAGGGTCTCACAACACCTGTCTCCGCACCAGCTCCTGTCTCGGACCCAGCTCCCGTCAAGCCTCCTATTATTCAGGTTTACTCAAGGCGTCAACCTCTTGATTCTTGTCCTGCACCTGCTCCTTCGTCATCAGATCCGGTCCCGAGCAATGATCTTCCTATTGCATTACGCAAAGGTAAACGCCAGTGTGCTTATTCTATTTTTTCATTTGTTTCTTATAATAATTTGTCGTCTTCTTCTTGTTCTTTTATTGCTTCCCTTGATTCTACCTCTATTCCTAAAACTGTTCGTGAAACCATATCTCATCCTGGTTGGCATAATGCAATGCTAGAGGAGATGAATGCTTTAGATGACAATGGTACTTGGGACTTGGTCGATTTACCCTCAGGAAAAAGGACTATAGGTTGCAAATGGGTCTTCGCAATTAAGGTCAATCCGGATGGGTCAGTTGCCCGATTGAAAGCACGTCTTGTCGCTAAGGGCTATGCGCAAACCTATGGGGTGGATTACTCTGACACTTTCTCTCCTGTTGCAAAGTTGACCTCTGTTCGGTTATTTATTTCCATGGCGGCTTCCCATAATTGGCCTTTACATCAGCTTGATATCAAGAATGTTTTTCTTCAAGAGGAGGTGTATATGGCGCAACCTCCTGGTTTTGTTGCTCAGGGGAGTCAGGGCAAGTTTGTCGTCTTCGGAAATCTTTATATGGTTTGAAACAGAGTCCTCGTGCTTGGTTTGGAGAGTTTAGTCAGGCTGTTGAGAAATTTGGTATGATGAAAAGCAAGTCTGACCATTCTGTATTCTACAAACGATCAACAGCTGGTATCATTCTGTTAGTTGTGTATGTGGATGACATTGTCATTACTGGGAATGATACTAGAGGAATCTCATCTCTTAAATCTTTCCTTCATACTCAGTTTCACACGAAGGATTTGGGGGTGTTAAAGTATTTCTTAGAAGTTGAGGTCACTCGGAGTAAACGAGGTATCTTTCTATCTCAGAGAAAGTATGTTCTTGACTTATTAACTGAGATAGGAAAATTGGGAGCAAAGCCTTGTAGTGCTCCAACGACTCCAAATGTGCAACTTACCGATGTTGGGGAACCATTTGCAGATCCTGAAAGATATCGAAGGATGGTTGGGAAGTTGAATTACCTTACTGTGACTCGTCCAGATATTGCATACTCAGTCAGTTTCTGTCATCTCCGACAATTCATCATTGGGCAGCGTTAAAGCAAATTTTGGGTTACTTGAAAGGAGCACCAGGACGAGGTATTGTCTATGAAAATCACGGGCACACTCATATTGAATGTTTCTCAGATGCTGATTGGGCAGGTTCCAAAATGGATAGAAGATCCACTTCAGGTTATTGTATCTTTGTTGGTGAAAATTTGGTCTCATGGAAGAGTAAGAAGCAAACCGTTGTGTCACGCTCCAGTGCAGATTCTGAATATAGGGCTATGGCACAGTCTGTGTGTGAGATAATGTGGATATATCAGCTCTTGACTGAAGTAGGACTTACAGCTACAGTACCAGCGAAATTGTGGTGTGATAACCAAGCTGCTCTTCATATTGCTTCTAATCCTGTGTTTCATGAACAGACTAAGCATATTGAAATTGATTGTCATTTTATTCGTGAGAAAATTCAACAAGGCTTGATTTCTACTGGATATGTGAAAACTGAAGAACAACTAGGGGACATCTTCACGAAAGCTTTAAATGGGGTTCGGGTTAACTATCTTTGTAACAAGCTGGGCATGATTAACATTTATGCTCCAGCTTGAGGGGGAGTGTTACAATGTGTGTATATAGCTGTCAATTAGGTTAAGTGTAGTGATCCTAGAGTAATATAGTTTCCTAGAGCACCCTCAATAGGTTGTATATAAACATGCTACATTCTCATTGTGAAAGATATGAAAAGAAGTATTCTCTTAGTCTTTCTTAACAGGTATAAATAACCTCTTTTTGTTCTTTTTTTTTTTTTTCAAAAATAACGTATTCTTTTGAACTGCTCCTAGGTAATTTCAGATCTCTTTGCCAGAGAAGCAATCTGAAAACCACATAAAGCGAATAATTTAGTGAACAAATGGTAAGAGTTACGTATAGCATACCTCAAAGGCACCAGTGAAATTCCACTGCAGTTGATTTGTTTTGAGCCGAGGCACGACCACTGATATCACAGGCATTGTTGGCCTATACTTTGCAATCAATCTACACATTCACAAAAATACTATATGAGCTGCAAAATCGAAGGACATGATTTGATCTGATCAACCCTGACCAAACATTGGGGATAATACTTTGTTTCTCAGGTTAAGATTCCAACACATACAATAACAAATGAGCATAAACAAGTTTGACTTGAGATGTACAGGAAGATAATCAAATTTTCCACAAACACATACATATTTAATTCAAAAAATGCAACGAAACAACCTTGCAGCCCTTCCTGATGAAGTGAAAACAATAATAACAGATGCCTTTACTTTAACTGCAGCACGTACCTGGAAACATTATTATTACATAAGCAAAACGAAAATCTTCAGAAAGTTAGAAGGAAAGAAAAACGCAGAATAAAAACTAAATGCAGTTCTCAGAAAGTACCTGAACTCAACTTTTTTTTTTGAGAAAAGCAAACCAACTCACTAATGTAAAGAGGACGTATGCAAAGTTTCAAAGGAGAATACCGCAGATGAAGCAATAGACTCCAAGTGCGTCATTTCACCGGCATATTTCACAGTTTTCTTAAAATACAGATCCTGGTTGAAAACCTTCTCCGCCTGCAAACAATTGAATTTCATTTAAAAAAAAAGGTAAGTATAATGCTAGATTATGAGTTATAGCAATGCGTGATTCGGAACTTCTTGGATAGTTATAGTAATTAAAATGAATAAAAAGGACTGTTAAAAACGAGGTAATTTCATTTGAAATTCAGAAAAATGTAGGGCTAGAATCCCTAGCAAAGAAGTATCGGAAATAACATTATGATGTAAAGTAGGATTTAGTTTATTTATTTAATTTAGTTTAGTTGTTGGGTCGAACCTATGTAAGCCCCTTAGAATAAGTGGAGATTACGACTTAAATATCATTTAGGGTTAGGTTGCTTAATTTGCAAGAATAAATAGGGCCTATAGGCCATTTGTTGTAATTGGTTTTTGATGAATGAAGAAACTTCAATGGAGATTATTTAGGTTTAGCAGTTTTATTTATCTTTTGTGTAGATTTGTTTAATTCGTAGTTTAAGTTACATTAGTTGGTATGACGCTCTTGGATTTGTGGGTTTGATTTGATGAAGGGAGAAGAGGAAAAAGAAATGTGAGTCACCCATATAATCATTTATATGCATCCCCATACCCATACTATTCTCCATATCCATACCAATATCAATATAGCCCAAATCCAATCCAATACCCGCCGTGTCCAATACCCATAACCAATTTTACTATCCACAACCACAATACACCTATTTCCCCTCTTACCCCAATCTGAACCCGTTTTTTGTACACCTCCACCACCCTCAGTGACCAATGACATAAACCACTCTAACACCTCCAATGTGATGCAAGTTGAGGCCGACACGGAGTACGTTTTGAGAGGGTTTGAAGGCCAGTTGACAGCCTACCTTGACACATTTTTCAATGACTGGAGAGAATAGGAAAAGGCATGGGCAAGGGAGTGTTACCAACAAATGAGAGCGATGCGACATGACATTGGCCACACTTCGACCATCGGCTTCCAAGGTCTCGTATGGTCCTACCGTCACACCTATTCGCCATCCAAAAAATGAGTCATTTGACTTGTGTAATTTCTTTTCCATTTTTTTTACAAGAGGATTGACGTTTCTAAAGTAACAAGCACAGTGAGTGACGATGATTATGTTGATCCATATTGGAAACATGCGTCTGTTCAGTAGGGTATGTTCTAGATTATTGTTCCGAGTCACCTTGCAACTTTTCTGAGTTGGTGCTGCACATGGAAAGTGTGTCTTTGCAAGTTTTGAGTCCATCTACTTTGTGTGCATTTCGCATTTTGTTCCGTGATCGGTTGCTTGAATTCATCAGATTTCTTCAACTTCAAGCTCGAGGATGAACTTCTTCAATCCAAGAGGATGATGTAACGTAGGATTTAGATTATTTATTTAATTTAGTTTAGTTGTTGGATAATGGCTATGTAAGCCCTATTAGAATAAGTGGAGATTGGGTTCCAATAGCATGTAGGGTTAGGTTGTTTGATTTGTAACTTAGGTTTAGTATAAATAGGGCATATAGGTCATTTATTGTAATTGATTTTTGATGAATGAAGAAACTCCAATGGAGATTGTTTAGATTTATTTAGTTTTATTTATCTTTTGTGTAAATTTGTTTAATTCTTAGTTTAGGTTACACTACATTCTATGGTTATGCATGGATTGGGACTCCATCATCGTAGCCAAGCCTAAAAGCATCCACAATAGTTGTCTTACAACAGGCAATTCTCACGAGCCTTCTCAATAGGCGCAAAAACCTAGTGTTCCTTGTCAATAGGCAAAATAAGAATAGAGAATAGACCATCTAGCCCATGTCCATTGTTAGTTTGTTACCCATGTGGAGCCAATGTGTACTTTGTTGTAGATTTTAAACAACTGTTTTGGGTGACCCAATTATGCAAACAGTGTCTAGATGTAAACATTGTCAATGTTATAGACTTAAACTTAGACAACCTCGTGTTACGGATGCTCCAACATTGTCTAGATCTAGACAATATGTGCACAATAGGTTCGCCCAATAGTTGTTTAAACATCTACAAGTAGTTTCTAACATTGACGTTTAAAATGTACAATATGGAGATTGGCTAGAAGGACTAGACAGAGAGTCATATGTTTGGGGGACACATCATGTGATAATCCCACATGTGAGTAAGATGTAATGAAAAGAGGCCCACACATATGGCAAGGAAAAGAACAAGAGAATCAAACAAAGTCGCACGATCTACAAATAATATTGGCTTAAAGTGAAGTGGGAAGACTTGCCTCAGCACAGATTTTACCAACGATGGAAATGGCCTCAACTGGGTACAAACCCCTCAGGGTCTCAGCCCCTAGAAGGATTGCATCACTGCCTGCACGGATAGAAACATTGCAAAGTAAGACTCAAAATACCAACATGACTCATAGGCATCTGTCTAGTAGCAATTTGGCCCCTTGAATAATTATAATGATGTTATGAACTTTAAACCCCCTCTCTTCCCCGAAACAACTTACCATCCAATACGGCATTAGCCACATCAGTTGCCTCTGCACGGGTTGGTCTCAGGTTGTCAGTCATGCTGTCCACCACACGAGTAACCACCACTGGTTTACCAGCCATGTTACACTTGTAAAGAACCGCCTTTTGAAATAAGAATACCTGAAATTTCAGTGGATTGTGATTAAATCTAGTTGTTTAAAGATAAAATAGAGAAACATAAGAAGATGAGATGCATAAGATCATTGTGCTGAATATCTTGCTAAAGAGGGCACTTTGAAACTTCCTGCATATTTCTTATTTGGATTGAAGCTAAGCTTGGTTTGTAGGGACCAATGTCCATGAGCTCACTGCCAGTGAGTTTGGTGTACAGTACAAAAATAAAGTGGTAAACTTGGTTTGCTGAAGAAGCTGTTGGAAATCAGCTCATGCAATTTGACTAGGATGGAATGCAGCTACAAATGTAAGTGAATTACTATGAAATCAGATCATTTTGAGGAAAAGGTCCATAGATAAACTTTTAAGTGTAGTGTGATGAAAAGAAACATGATATTCAAATACTTGAATTTTTAAATGTGTTGTAGTACTACAGTTATGATGCCATTAGTCATGCACAACAGGTTACAGTTTAAGAAAATGCTCAGAGATAAGACCCTAACCTTCTCAGGAGGGAGATCCACACCAAGGTTTCCACGAGAAAAGATTATGCCATCTGCTTCTTGTAGGATCTCATCAAAATGGGTTAAACCCTGCAGAAAGAGGGTTTAAATAGAAACCAAATACTCTTCAAACTAAAAAAGCATAGCCTGATATGATAGCTAAAGAAATCTCCAAAAAGGTACTTCATGCAACTAACCTCGATGTTTTCTATCTTTGCAAAAATCTGCGTCTGATGGAGGTCACCCAATTTAGAAAGATATTCGCGAGCCTACATTGAAATAAAAGATCATATTAAACATGAAAATAAGGGATATCTGTTGATCAGATGCATTAGTCTTACATTTAAATCATGTAAAAAGTACTACCCAAATTCCTAAATCCTAACAGTCAGTGCATCTGACACCACGATGTACAGCCTGTGTTAGGCACACATCTACACATTTTTATGATTTTTTTCTCTCTCTAATTCATGTATTTCTCAGACACAATGGACATTGACATACCAATACACATGGACATTGACATACCAATACACATTCTGGCTCCATAGATCATAGTATGGAGAATAATAAAAGGGGATGAGAGAACAAGACATATTTTAGTAAGACACCCTTTCTTATAGAATGCAGCTACATATATGCAAGGAAAAAAACGCAAGCAATTGGGATAAGTAATTACATGGCGAACATCCTCCGCATGACGTGTATATGATGAGAGAATGTCAATATTGTTCCGGACACCCCAAGTACTTATAACCTGAAATGGAATTTGGGAAAAGTTACTAGCCAATATAAACTGAGGCTGAGAGAGGAAAAGAGTACCAATGGATACAAAAGATAAAGAAATTGAAAATAAAAGCAATAGTAGAATTTTCATTTATCATACATTTTGAATGGATTTTTTAAATTCACATCTCCTTTTGTTTAAAAATGACAAAGGTAAAGTGTAACACATTTGGCCTAAAATTTTTTTTGCTCTAGTGCTCCTCGCTACTTTTGACGTTTTCCCAGTCAGATAACATTTGTATGTAAACAAATACTTACTTTTTTATCATTTTCAGTCAGGGTCGGTAGATCAATACGTATTTGAGCAACGTGCAAAGTGTACAATGACCCAGAGAGTGTAGAAGAATTCTTTATAACACAAACAACGTCTTCGCCTTTCACATCATCTACCTGCAGTGAGAGTTCTGGGTTTTCATGAAAAATGCTATGACTTCAAGAAGTGAAGTTCCAACAGTGTTGGAGATGATCATTGATCATTCCTACTCAAACCATCACACTTTAGTTGTCTAACATGCTCATACGCTTAGGTGAGCAAGCAGATTAACAAACCAACTAAGCCTCTTCAAAAGCCTTAAAATGAAAGAGATGGAACCATGTCTAACACAGATAGGCTGGTTCAACATACTTTACAACTGCATTCATCATCATGGAATTGCAAACAATGTCAGCAAAATCTATCAAGTGTAGTAAGCTATCAACTCTGATCATTTGCTCACCTCCAGCCAAACTGAAGTAGTTTCACTTCCAGTGAATAGATATTGACCAATAAAAATTGTGTCTCCTTTCTTTACTGCCTGCATACATCAATCATACTTCAGTTTAGGTATGAGACAAGTACCACCACAGACATGACAATTTCTGGAAAGGGTATCAAAGAAGCCGAGCAGACTAAATTCAGAAGACGCAATTACACATTCTGCCCCATTATTCCTTCTATAGTTCTATCAACAACCAGAAACTTCCCTTTGTTTTTATACAATAATGAAGGTAACTCAAATGTGAAGACAGATTTGCTCACCTTTGGAAGCCCATGGAAGTTGATGGGTAAAAGCTTTGAAGTAGCTTCTTGATCTTGGTCCGGAGTTAGAACAACAAAAGCATCAGCTTCGAGGACGATAGGATGCTCACTTTTGTTGACAACCTGCAATTCTGGGCCTACTGTATCTAGCATAACCTGAAAAATAAAGGCAAAAATGTATACGAGTAAAACATAACAGATAGGAGTGATACATCTTGATAACTTTAACAATGCTATAACTATTGATACAACGCTTTCCTCTCTTTATTCTTAACATTTCTTCCCTTTGTTGGAATCCACTATACATAGTGGTGGTGTGGGGTTTTCCCAAAAGGCCTCATTGCTATTAGAGAGGATCATCTCCTTATTAACCTTTGTGACAACTCGTCCTTACTTGATGTAGGATTATTCAAGCCAATACTATCCCAACATAATATACTTTGCATTTTGGACACCAAAATACCATGTTAAGAAAAAAATTCGCATTGGAATTTACTTCAGAAAAACACACCCATTGATTCACTAAGAGTCTTCTATCGAACATACTCTTCACAAGTTAAAAATAAATGAAAATGTGAGAATTCAAAAAAATTCAAGAAAGGGGCTCACCGCGCAAAGTTTCTTAGTACTCTTGACAGCCTTTCTCAAATTTTCCAAAGTTTCTTGGTGGTACTCGGCATCTCCACAGGAGAAATCAAAACGCGCCACTGCCACACGAAAAAAAAATCATCAAAATCCTACATTACTGAGCTCCATAGGGAACCAGATTCTACTTTGGGGAAGTGACAATCCCTAATTAGAAAACTACAATTTGCAAACACCAATTAATTATAAACAAATATCAAGAACCATTCATTATTCCTTACCAGACATCCCGGCCTTGAGACATTCGGAAATCACTTCCACTGATCTCGACTTCTGACCTAGTGTTCCCACAATTTTGGTCTTGGCAGGAAAGAAACTCTGCATAATTTGCAATCAAATTAAGTTCAATAACTAAAATCTGAAAACAAATTAATAATTTACAAATTACCACCTAAAAAAGGCAAAAGCAAATTTTTAGTCAAGAGAATTTCAATTATTTTTTTTTATCAAAAAATAAAGAATATAAGCCACAATTACCACAAAAATAAAATTAAGAGAAGAGAGAGTAACGAAGAACTTGCGATCCGATCCGAACTAAACTTGCAGAAAGATTGAATACAAGTAAACCAAAATTACTTTTCTTTCAGCAATTATAAAAACAATTTCTACAAATTAGCACAAATCACAGGAGCAAATTTACTAATAATTTGCGCTATCAAGCTTAGTTTAGTACTAAAAATTACAGAAAAAAAAAAGTTAGACAGAAAAGTAGAAGAGAGTGATTACTTACAGGTTTAGATGGTTCGAGGATTGAAGACATCCGAATGGGCTCTTCGAGGAGTAAGTGTGTCGAATGCATTTTAGATCAGTGTGTTGAAATTATTCTTCCACTGAGACGAAGCGAAGTTGTTCGAGATTTGATTTAAAGTTCCACGAGTTGGAGTTGAAGTAGAGAAGAAAAAACCAGCACCTAACCTGTGGAACTGTGGTAGGTACAGAAGTTTGGTATTGGTTTTAGATTTCTTGTTTTGGAGTCCAACACTGGTTGACACTTTGCCAGCAATATTGTGAAAAGGAAAGCAAGGGGGAGACGCTACGTGGAATCAATCAAATCTATGGGAAGGTAGTTTTGCTGCTTGTTTTTTGGTCTTCCGGAATACTCCCTGGTTTTGTGAGATGTTTTTTTCTAAATTTTGTATTTGTTTATATTAGATTTCATCTTTATCAGCATAATCTCGATTTTATATTTACTGCAACATAACGAAAATTCAAGTGTCATTTGCATTATGCTCCGTATAATAAAAAGGTTAATATGAGATCATCTCCGGAATTAACGTGCCTTTTATATTTTCCACCTAAGACTAGCAGTTAACGTGCCTAGATTGTAAAGGCACAAGCTAATTTCAAAAAGACTACATTTTACAAAATACTCCTCAATGATCGTAGAAGTAGTCAGATGCAATTAAAATCTCATAATTTGAGAGCTGAGATTCAAACTTTTCATTAGCTGTTAGGATGATCTACCTTCTTCTCTTTCACCACCACACTCTCCGCTTCACCGCCACTAACACTCGCCTCTGCTTCTACTACTACTACTACCTCATCTAAATGTTATTTCACTATAGATTATATATTTGAAGTGAAAATGTTTTACCAAACCCAAGTTTTAAAGTTATGTTTTATCACATAATGGTTACACAAATCTTTAGATCTAATTTATTTCATCCATAAATTTCATTTTAGAACACCATCATAGAGATAAGTCAAGTCAGTTGTTTTCATTTCATCATTTATGCGAATATTTGTTAAGAGTTGCAAATCATTTTCATCCTTTTGCAGGTCTGTTCTGTTTCAAGTGGCAATCTTACATTCAAATTTATTATATAGGGTTTTACTGTCAGTAATTTGTAATATAGGGAAGTTTAATAACACTTAATTATTTTCTTGCAGATTTCATGCTGTCACAAGCACAATCAAATAAGTGAATAAGATATTTGAAGTATGCAAGATTTTGAAGAAGTGCATGTTAAGCACAATGTAAATACATTATATGTTCTTGACAAACCAAGTTCATTGGATGTACCTGTAAAACACAATGTAAATACATATGATGTTCATTGGATGTTATTGCAACAAAGTTTGACATAACACATTATAATCAAATGTCATAACATCTTTGCAAAAATCTGATATAACACAATGCAATTCAAACGGCACAACATCCTTGCAAAACCTGACATACACAATGGTCATTCAAATGACACAACATCATTGCAAAACCTGACATAGCAATGCCACTTTTAAATGCCTTAAATTCCTTGTATACTGACATAGCACAAAATTAACCTGAATTTACAAGCATTCAATATCATACAATATCAACCTGAAATGCAATCCATTCAACATACTTGCAACAAAAGTATCATTAACATACCATGCCAATGGTGTTATGGTTGAGACCCGCCGACAGCATGGTTACTTTCTTATGGTGTTGACCTATAGGTTGCATATTGTTGATAAGTTATGAGATGCTATAAAAACTCAACTCGCTTTAAAAAAAAACATACTATACCAATAAGTCTGACATAACACAAGTGTATCATTAACTATATCATACCAATAAAACTAACATAAGTATGACATAACAATCCATCAAACAACACAAAATGACAATGTCATAACCAAACCAAAAAAACTGTCTTACACTAACTTATATGCTTGGTCACCAAGGTCCCATTGATCTCTCACTCTCAGTGTTTTATCCCCTTACAAATTGAGTTTGTCACAACTGAGACAAAAACAAAGTTGTTTGAGATTCGATTTCAAGTTTGACGACTTGGAGTTGAAGTAAATAAGCGAGAAGTAGATAAAGAAAAAACACCAGCTGATCTGTGGAAGGTAGAGAAGTGGTTTTTGTTTTAGACTTGTTTTTTGGAGTCCAACTTCTGTTGACAACATATTGTGAAAAGAAACAAAAAAACCAGGTGGAAACGCTACGTGGAATCAGTCTATGGGGAGGGAGTTTTGCTGCTTGTTTGTTTTTGTCTTCCCGAATGGTAACCTGGTTTTGTGAGATTTGTTCTAAAAGAAGAATTATATCATTTTAATTAAATTTAAGTCTGTTTATTCTCTGAAATCTCCACTGTTGATTTGCTCGATAAGTTGCAAGAATTTTTATTTTAACTTTTTGTGTGTTATCGTCCACAATCTTATAAAATATTTAGTTTATTTAACAAAAAAAAAATACTTTAGAAGACAACTCGGATCGATTGCTTCATAGATGTTGGTGATTGTTTATGCACAACTCCCATGCGAGTTTACTGGTGTTCTAAATGAGAATTAGTGAGCCATTTTGATGTGAGCCGCTGAGTTTAAAAAGTGTTTTCCATATCTTTGTTATTTTCTTCTCTATTTTTTTCTTCGTAAGCCAACATGAGCAAATGAGTTGTTTTTATGTCAAACATAAAATTCTAAAAATGCACATTCATGTTATGTGTCTTTTTATTTTTCTTATTCCTCTCTTTTATTCAATGTGTGCTTTCTTTTTTTTTGTTTGTCTTCATTTCTTTATGCCCATTCTCACACTCTTTTGATCTCTCTCACTGTTCTATCTTGATTTTTGTCACTCATCCTTTGAGTATAGCTAATGGTTATTATACTAAGAAAACTAAGCAAATCTTAAAGAATGTGAGACGATAACAAGTGATCGACTTATGGAGAAAACCAAAAGGAGAGTAATAAAAACGATATGAGATAAATTAACACCTCGCTCACCCATCTTGATAAAGTCATAATATAACTTGTTCTAACTTCACATTTGTTGTTAGATTTTGTCAACATGTCATTAAACTCAACTAGTAACTTCTATCACATCATCGTTAACAATGCATATCATTCAACCCACGCAAGCTGAGATTACTTCAAATTAGTTTATCAATTTATAAATTTTGGTTGATAAAGGCCAACTCTTAGTTTCCAAGTAACAAAATTATCAGGAAAGAAAATTACACAAAGCGCATTCCTAAAACAAGGACTGCCACGACGCCATGAACATGTCAAAAAACACGTCTATAAATTTTTTACATGCCTTGCCCATTCTCCACAATAATCTTCTGATATCTAAGGAAACGAAATACTCCGATCTATTAAGCCCTTCAACGACCCTCCTATTTTTCTCGTTCCATACACATCACATAACCACATGAGAAACCCTACGCCATAAAAATTCTGCGAGACGACGGGGATTGGTACGAGACCACCAACTTAACCAATTCAAAATGGAGCCATAAAACATGATACTTACCCCGAATTATGCAAGAAATACTCCAAATAGACTTAGAGAATCGACAATGAATAAGAAAATGATCAATAGTCTCATCATTCTCGTTGCAAAGCACACAGACGTTTCCCATGGAAATTCATTTCTTCCTTAAAACCTCTTTAGTCAGAATCCTCCCATGCAAGACTGACCAACAAAAGAAATTGATTTTTGGAAGAAGGTTTTTCATCCAGACCAAATTATTGTGGGCGGTGATGAAAAAGTTAGTGAGTCTCATAAATTGGGGCAGCGAGAAACTCAAAAAACTTTTTAACCAAAAAGCCAACCTCTTTGCCTTTCCACTCCAACCCATCAAAACCTTCAGAGATAACCTGGTCTTCTAGCAATTGCTTCAAATTTGTTGCCTCCTCTAACTCCCCTACAATTAGAGGTATCCAGAAGGGACAATCCAAAGATTCTCCATTTACCTAGAAGTTACCGACCCGACCATTTTTCAGAGAGGAGATATTAAACAGACGATGGAATAGATCCTTGAGATAATGAATGTTACACCAGCTATCTTTCCAGAATGAAATCATTTCTCCATTAGAGCATCGAATCGAGGTATGAGGATAGAACTCATTAGAGCAACGAGAGATGGACTTCCACATGGAGCATTCGAAGGGGACATACTTGGTTGTAGCTTCTCATTCCCATTTGTTCCAGCCGTATTTGTCAATGATAATCGATCTCCATAGATTATCGTCCTCTTCTGCAAATCTCCAAAGCCACTTAGAGAGGGAATCTGAGTTCAAAATATTCACTTGTTGGATGTCTATCCTACCTCGAGATTTGAGAAAACAAATTTTCTCCCAACCAACCAAGTGCATCTTCCAAGAGTGTGAAATAGAGCTTCAGAAGAAATCTCACATAATCTGATCCATTTTGGCAGCAATAAAAGTTGATGCCTTAATAAGAGACGGGAGGTAAACCTTCATAAGAAAAGTTAAATGTTGAACCTGACACCCTTATTCACGTCGAAGCTCCAAAAACTTATCCTATGCTATTAAATTTTTTTGGGTTTAAACATGTTTGTCTTAATTTCTTTAATTTTTTTCCACTTAGACTCACTTTGAACATAAGTCTCTAAGTGAAACATAATTTGAGTAAAATTTGTTGTATGTTTATCCTCGAAACACGCCCGAACCTAATTGGTACTTGCAAGTAAAAGTAAGAGTCTAGCAATCAGTAATAGTAAATAGACAAGATATACATGGTTCGGCAATGTGCATACATCCACGGGACAACGACGAGCTTCTTTATTATGAAAGAGTAATCTGAGAAGTACAAACTCTTGAGAACAGTTTCCAGTTCTCTCAACTCTCAATCTGAAAGTAATCTGTTATACTCACGGATTGTACCGTTCTTCCCTACACTTTTGATACAAAGAAAAATCAACAGATTCTCTTCAGTTTTCTGCCTTGGTAATACTCAAACCTTACCTTGAAAACTGTGATCAATGGCTGCGAATAAACTCCTGTTTTCTGTCAATAAAAAACAGCCCCAATATTATGTTTTCTCTCGATAAAAACCAGCCTCAATACCCTGTTTTCTGCCTCAGAAAATACAATAAATAATCCCTGGAATAGGCTGATATTTATAGCAATCATTGCTTCCTATTTTGAGTCCTAATAGGACCTAAAAACCCATCTGTGTCCTTGTTTGAATACAAAAGAAAACCTGTACGCCTGATCTGTATCTGACTTCTGAATAAGAATAGAAATCCCTATAGAATAGGGATCATATTTTATAAGATCTGTATTCTGTCACATATATAGCAATCCTATTCCATTTCAAATTCTACGGATTGAAATTGTGAGCCACGAAATCCCACAATCTCCACCTTGGCGAACAATTTCAGGACACACCTCCATCAGCTCCATCAGCTCATACATCTCCACCTTGGCATGAAATCCCCAGCCAAGGTAACCTGCTCGTCGTCGTCTTCCCGGCCTAAAGGCCGTCCACCCCTAAGGGCCATGCCCCCGTGGGGCATCAACACTGAGAGAGTCTGATCAAGTTGAGACAGTGCTCCAACTTGACCCTGGGTACTACCTTCGTCAACATATCAGCTGCATTCTCCTTTGTATCAACTTTCTCTAGTATCACAACTCTGTCCTCGATGATATCTCTGATAAAGTGAAACCTGACATCAATATGCTTGGTCCTCGCATGAAGAACCTGATTTTTTGCCAAATGGATGGCACTCTGACTATCACAAAGAATTGTAATATCCCTCTGAGTAACACCCAAATCTTTAACCAGACCTCGAAACCATATAGCCTCATTCACTGCCTCTGTCACTGCCATATACTCTGCCTCTGTAGTAGACAGCGCAACAACTGACTGTAACATGGACCACCAAGATATAAGACCTCCTGCCAATTTAAAACAGTAACCTGTAGTAGACCGACGCCTGTCCAAATCTCCTGCATAATCTGAGTCAACATAACCTGTCACAGCTGAAACTGACGATCTCTCATAGACCAAACCGACATCCAACGTGCCTCGAAGATACCTCAAAATCCACTTGATTGCCTGCAAATGGGTTTTGCTTGGATTAGCCATGTACCGACTAACCAAACTCACTGCATGTGCAATGTCAAGACGTGTGCAAATCATGGCATACATCAAGCTGCCAACCGCACTAGCATAAGGAACCTGTGACATGTATTCCTTCTCTGCTACAATAGTAGGGGACTGCAAACCAGAGAGCCTGAAGTGAGCTGCCAAGGGAGTACTGACCGACTTGGCCCTATCCATGCCAAATCTATGAACTACCTTCTCAAGACATTGTCTCTGCGACAAAGACAATCTACCAAGCTTCCTGTCCCTCACTATCTCCATCCCGAGTATCCTCTTCGCTGGACCCAAATCCTTCATCTCAAATTCATTGCTCAACTGAACCTTTAGTAGCTCTATCTCACGCTTACTCCTAGCAGCAATAAGCATATCATCCACGTAAAGCAATAAATAGATGTAGGAACCATCTCGAAGCCTCCTGAAATAAACACAATGATCATATTGACTTCGTGCGTACTTTTGCTTCAACATAAAAGTATCAAACCTCAAGTTCCACTGACGAGAAGACTGTTTCAACCCGTATAGAGACTTTTTTAGTTTGCATACCCTGTTTTCCTTCCCAGCAATAGCATATCCATCTGGCTGAACCATGTAAATATCCTCTTCCAGATCACCGTGCAAGAAAACAGTCTTGACATCTAGTTGCTCGAGCTCTAAGTCATACTGCGCCACCATAGCTAACAGGACACGGATAGAAGTGTGTTTAACCACCGGAGAGAAAACCTCGTTATAATCCACACCTTCTGTTTGTGCAAATCCTTTTGCTACCAATTTTGCCTTGAATCTTACACCTGCATAATTCCCTTTGGAATCTGGAATGCCGTCTTTCAGAGTGTACACCCACTTGCATCCTATCGCCCGTTTTCCCTTTGGAAGTGTCACCAGCTCCCATGTATGATTTTTGTGAAGAGACTGTATCTCCGCATCCATAGCCACCTTCCACTCATCCATATGCGAGCTTTTACAAGCTTGCTTATACGTAGTAAGTGCATCATCATACTCCCCGAAAAATGAAAAAACATAGGCTGCCATTTCCTCAAATTCATATCTGATGGGTGCTCTAGTATTCCGACGCTCTCTCTGTGCTGCCAAAGACGGCTGAGAAACCTGCTGCTCATGCTCATGCTGTACCTGTGGCTCCTCAACAGGAACCTCCTCATCTGCAATAACCTCTGGATCATCCTGTACTGTATCATGAATCCCATCATCATTACCATGACCTGAATCCGAAAAACTATCATGTGTACCAGACCTAGGAGTTCCAGGCTCCACCTGCAGAAAATCATCCTCATCATCAAAGCTATCACCTCTCCATACCGGAGATCCATCCTTGCATCTCTCACACTTAGGCCTTAAGAGTGCCTCCTCATGGAACTTTACATCTCTAGAAATCTCCCACTTGCCCGTTTCAGAGCACCACAATTTGTAGCCTTTGACTGAACCTGGATAACCAAAGAATATAGCCTTTTTTGCCCTTACCCCCAACTTATCATCCTTCACATGAAAATAAGCAAGACAACCAAAAATTTTCAGATGTGAATAATCCGTAGAAGTACCAGACCATACCTCCATAGGAGTTTTGAATTCAATCGCTGATGATGGAGACCTGTTTATGAGATAACACGTCGTAGATACGGCTTCAGCCCACCATATCTTGCCTAATCCTGCATTAGACAACATGCACCGTGCTCTATCTAGAAGTGTGCGGTTCATCCTTTCCGCCACTCCGTTCTGTTGTGGTGTCTTCTTCACTGTGAAATGCCTGCGAATGCCATGCTCCTGACAATACTCCTTCAAGGGGTCTTCAGTGTACTCTCCACCATTGTCGGATCTGACCACCTTGATAACTCTGCCAGTCTGCTTCTCTACCATCGCTCTCCATTTCTTGAAGATGTCAGTGACTTCATTCTTTCTTTTCATGGTGTAAATCCATACTCTCCGGCTGAAGTCATCAACAAAACTGAAGAACCACCTAGAACCACCTTTGGAAACTGTCCTGGATGGGCCCCAAACATCCGTGTGAATGTAATCCACAATACCCGCAGTAGTATGCTCCGCTGAACCAAAACTAACTCGAGTCTGCTTCCCGAAGATGCAGTGCTCACAAAAGTCCAACTTCCCAAGCTTTTCACTGCCAAGCAAGCCTGGCTTGCTCAATGCCTTCAACCCTGCCTCACCCACATTCCCTAAGCGCGTGTGCCATAACTGAGTCTGGGCTACGCTCTTCTCATCAAGAACCTCTGAGACCATAGCTCCACCTTCAACTGTGTCTCCTTGAAGATAATACAGATTTCCATGTCTAACTGACGTAAGCATTACCCTGTCACCATTGTAGACACAACACATGCCATTCTCACCAACAAATTTGAAGCCCTGAGCCTCAAGCGCACCAGGAGAAATCAGACCTTTCGAAAAATCCGGTACATGACGAACCTCTGTAAGCTTCCTAACTGAACCATCTGCCAAACTGAAATGAGCTGTGCCAACACCTCTAGTCTTGCATACTCTGGAATCTCCCATATAAACTGATCCACCCTTCACCTCACGGTAACTAATAAACCACTCTCTAATAGGACACATATGAAAAGACGTACCGGTATCAAGCACCCATCCTCCATACAGATGGTCACCATTATCTGCCATAAGAGCCTCTGTTAGATCTCCTGTAATCCTGATATCCACATCATCATGTATAGATCCAACCAGATTCGACTCGCCATTTTTCTCTTCCTTGTTGCCATTATCCTTCCTAGTAGGACAATCCCTTTTGAAATGACCCTTCTTGTGACAAGTATAACACTCAACCTTTGACATGTCTCTTCCGCGAGACTGTGAGTGGCCTTTATTCTTCCGACCATTGCCTTGCCTGTTATTGCCCTTGTTATTACCCTGATTCCGGCCTCTGACCATAAGACCATGAACTTGTGCATCATCAGCCATATCCTTCTTGTGAGCAGCTTTCGTAAGTACCACAAAAACCACATCTGTATAAACTAAACTTTCTGTCTTATTGGTGACCAACGTGTCGACCAATATTTCCCACTCAGGTAATAAAGAAGTCAATAACAACAAAGATTTGACATTATCATCATAGTTTGCACCTAAATCGATGCAATCTGAAAATAAACACTCAAATTCAGTAACATGATCGGTCATGAGTTTACCTGGTTCAATCTTGAATGTGAAGAGCTTTTTCTGAAGGTATAGTAAACTCATCTGATCCTTCCTGAGGTAGGTATTCATCAACTTATCCCAAATTGACTTTGTCGTCTTTTCATCACGGTAGTTATACGCAACTCCCGTATCGAGACATAGCCGGATAGTACTACATGCCTTCCTATCCATTGCCTTGAACTTATTTGCATCCCAACCAGTTGGTTTCACATCTGGTTCACCTTCTATCGTGTCTGCCAGATCATTGTTAATCAGTATATCCATCACCGTTGTCTGCCAACTGCTAAAATTGTTCATTCCATTGAATCGAAGAACATCGAATCCATGAACCTTTGCGTAGACTTCACCTTTCCTTTCTGACATATCGACAAACCTTGTAGACACCAACCCTGGAGCTCTGATACCAATTGTTATATGTTTATCCTCGAAACACGCCCGAACCTAATTGGTACTTGCAAGTAAAAGTAAGAGTCTAGCAATCAGTAACAGTAAATAGACAAGATATACGTGGTTCGGCAATGTGCCTACATCCACGGGACAACGACGAGCTTCTTTATTATGAAAGAGTAATCTGAGAAGTACAAACTCTTGAGAACAGTTTCCAGTTATCTCAACTCTCAATCTGAAAGTAATCTGTCATACTCACGGATTGTACTGTTCTTCCCTACACTTTCGATACAAAGAAAAATCAACAGATTCTCTTCAGTTTTCTGCCTTGGTAATACTCAAACCTTACCTTGAAAACTGTGATCAATGGCTGCGAATAAACTCCTGTTTTCTGTCAATAAAAAATAGCCCCAATATTCTGTTTTCTCTCGATAAAAACCAGCCCCAATACCCTGTTTTCTGCCTCAGAAAATACAATAAATAATCCCTGGAATAGGCTGATATTTATAGCAATCATTGCTTCCTATTTTGAGTCCTAATAGGACCTGAAAACCCATCTGTGTCCTTGTTTGAATACAAAATAAAACTTGTACGCCTGATCTGTATCTGACTTCTGAATAAGAATAGAAATCCCTATAGAATAGGGATCCTATTTTATAAGATCTGTATTCTGTCACATATATAGCAATCCTATTCCATTTCAAACTCTACGGATTGAAATTATGAGCCACGAAATCCCACAAAATTATCTCATATAAAAACAGAATAGGGCTATACGGAAGCTCAGTTCCCATGGGAGATCATATCTAGTCAATAATCATTGGATTGTAATACAAACAATTCAAATTATTTAGTTTAATCTTTTTTTTATCCATTTGTATATTCGCTTATCCAACTAAATATTTAAAAAAAATCAGAAAATATAGTATTGTTGATGTAGTTGAATCCTGCTCTCATTGACCTTGACTTTGACCTGCATAGGGAACACACGTGAGCCACAGACCATCGTTGTGGCGACCGATGACACTCTGATGCTAAATTCAGACAAGGCTTGAAAAAGACTTAAAGTTGTAAATTGGATTTTGTAGCGTACCTTTGTTCATCAACTTTGTGTCTTATTTATAATGCGAGAGTCATTGTTTGGCTAAGTCTTTGGTAGCGTAGTTTAGGGAAAAAAATATTGTTGGAGATCATTTTTGAGTTGTGTCATCCATATAAGAGAATTTTCCTATACAACTTGTACTCCTAGATCTACGGGAAAGATTTTTCTTTTGGAGTGTTGTCCATACTATGAAGTTTTCATACACGACTTATACTCTGATATTTGTTTTAGTCGAAATTAATGTATTCTGGTCTGCTTGTCTTAGGTGATCCCTCAGATACTTGCCTAATCATGCCTTATAGATAGTGGGCTCGACCATGTGACATATGGGCTTAGTAAGGTGCTGCAATTTGGATCTAACCTTCTAAATTCTGCCAAAATAGGCTTAGTATTGTCTGGGCTTTGCCAGATTGGATGGACAATCAAACTCACTTTGATTGCTAACGAGACTATCATGACACACGGTACAAATTAAATGAAATTTTGGTGTATCATCAATTGCATAACATAATTAGTTCAAAGAAAGACTTCTCCGTCAACTTTGTTAGTTTGTTTTAGATTAGTGGGAATTGCTTGTATTTGAACTCAAACTCCTAGCTAACATCAAGGTTGCTGGCTAGCAACACCCTCACCAAGTGTCAAATACAAAATTATTTGGGGAAAACTTTCCATCACTCAACACATTTTTGTCATTGATAATTACACCCACTACCTATTATTTTTTTGTTTTATTTTAATTTATGTGTTTAGTTGACTTGGTTGATGCAACATGATTATGTTTTAGCTTATTTGTGGTATTATCATAACGAAATGCGTGTCATACCCTTTATAAAAATTGTATATTTATACTATTATATTTGCCCTATTTCCTTTCAGGTTTCAAAAGGATTTTGCTAATTTTGCTAGGTTTCAGTATAGATTCGGCAATAATATGATGATGTACTTAAGCAGAGGTTTTGCGATTAGCAAGTGGGCTATCCAACGCTATGAATGATTGACTTTATCAAGTGATGATAAACAACAATTTGGAGCTTCTTAATTGTGTATTTTAAGAAAACCTTAATTTATCAATAGCGCGTCAAATGAGTAGTGAAAAGTGTAAACACGCATTGACCACAAATGAGGGCGTATCTTTCGTTTTCAATTCAAACTTACAATTTTGGCAAGCTAGATCTCCCATAGGAAACACTCTCACATCTAAATTCGATTTTGTGTAGAATTGACAACATGTTGGTGGGTTGGGGTGGATGTGGGGGTTGTCATTCAAATGTATTAGGTTGGGTAAATCAAAATTCTTAAAATTTTAAACAGATGCCTGCCATTGTCATCCCTAAATTCCTCTCCCTTCGTATTAAGATTGTCAAACCAATAGTAAAATGACATTGAACAAGTATAAAAATAAGCATCAAAAGTTGTCTACAAGATAATGGTATAACATAAAAACAATCCACAACTATTTATAAGTTGTTGGAAACATTTATTTCTAAAAAATTATTTAGGGAAAGTTCCCATAGTATAAAATATAGTATCAGGTATGTGAGGTAACGCTATGTATGCCTAGTTTTACACTTTGGGGATTCTAATTCTAAAAGGAAGTTGCTATGTTATCCGACTATTTAGCTCGATGCCTCCAATTTTATCTTTTAGATTTAATTTTTAAATTTGCTTAGTTTACCCAATGACCAAAATTCGTTAATCTTAAAACGTACAAAAAAGTTACTCATATTGTTGATTGGTGACTTTGTATAAAGGATTCCTAATATAAATGTTTGGATGTCTGGTTTTCTTAAGGTTTTGAATGCAATTTTTTGAAATTTAATATAATAGTTGCAACAATTTTAAAATTTATATATTGATTTATATTTTTTTATTTTAATACGTATTGGTTTTGTCAACCTTATATGATTAATGAACACATTGAAATTTAACGAATGTGTGATTGAATTTTAGTTTTATAATTTTATAGATTATAGATGATGATTATTATTGTTATTTCATTCGATAGCCAATTAACGATCCTAAAATGAGAAAATTTCGTACCAAATGATTTTTACTATTACAAAAAAAATGATAAGTCTGAGTTACATACATTAAATTGGTGTAACAAAGTCGAAACATCACAAATTATTGGTGCAACAAATAGCTGATGTGACTGAGCCAAATAGTTGAGTACATGTAACAACTCCCTTCTAGAAATTCATTTTGCCCATGTCTAACACCTATAACAAATATTGGCCCAAGAAATAGTTGTTGTAACTTGTATCCGTCATATACATCTTTTGTATTTATAAAAATACCCTCTACAACATTGCCAATTTTTTGAAACGGCCATACCCCCTCTATGATCACAGTCCATCTAAAGGTGTTAATCGGTTTAAAATTGGATCAAAACCAAACCAAGAATTCGGTTTGGTTTCATATTTATCAAATAAATAACCAAATCCAAACCAAATCAATCGGTTCGGTTATTTTTGGTTTTTTCGCCTAAGGATGTTCAAGTTGGTCGTTCAAAGTAGTTGACACGTAGCCCTAGGTATTTTAGGGTGACAAAATATTTGATTTTAAGCGACGACGTGTTGTCGCGATGAAGGCTTCAAGTTCGTCGCGTAAGAGGTTTTTAAGTGACGAAACAGTGCGTTACGTTAAATAGTTAGCTATTTTCTAATAGCGTGATGATATTAAATATGTTGTCATGCCAAGTTAATTTTGAGTGACAAAACTTGCCTCGTCGCGCTACGAGTCGTCGTAAAAGAGGATTTTTTAATAGTGTGGAGCATTAAGGAAAGAAGAAAGTAAGAGTTAAGAGAAAGGGTGAGGACGTGAAGTGCATTAGAATGGGGTGAAATTTTAAATAAGAGTGGGTTTGTGGGAGATTAAATAAGAGAGAGAGTGTTAGAGAATAAAAAATAAGATAAGGGGAAATATTCGGTTCGATTGTGTCGGATGTGTGAAAAACAAAACCGAAACCAAATCAACTCGATTCAATTTTGATTTCAATTTTTCTGGGTTTGAACTTTTTTGGTTATATTTAGATTTGATTCAGCCAATTCAATCGATTTTCAGTAACCAATTAACACTACTTTACCACCGGATGCCTCTCCCCTCCCATTCTCTCCCACTACTGATTGCCTTTCCCCTCCCTCCTTTCTCCTTCGATGTGTTCGAACTCACTAACCACCACTAGCCCCTTCCACCTTTCTAAATGCACCTCCACTACAACCATCGACCTCATTGCCTCTCCTTTTTTTCTCTCAATTTAACCACTACCACCTCCAATCCCCTTGCCCCTTTCCCCTTTTTTTTTTTTTCTCACTATTTGAATTAACCCACCACAACCATCGTCCCCTCCTCATTCATCTCTTTATCTCTGTCTAAATTGAATTTCCCACCACCAGCCCCATTTCCCCCTCCCTCTCAATTATCTGTCTAAATGAGGAAGAGGAATATAATAAATGGCATTTGTAGGCTGTCTCGATAAACTTTTTGCTATAAAAATAATTTATCACAATTGCTGTTCCTTTTCATTCAAAGTAACCACGTGGTCCATAAGGTGACAAGTCAATTCATTTGCACAAAATTTTCATATTTTGAGTTTGTTTTATTATCACATGGTTTTGTAATTATATTCCTCGTGAATTCAATCACAGAGTCTCACCTTTTAACGTCCACCGCTGCTTGATTGTACTGTAACAATGACTTTTTATATTTATGATATTAGCTTAAAAAAAAGACATAATATATAAATAATGAAATATATATATTATTTCAATTCAAGTAAAAAAATATGAATTTTCACTTTATATGTTGATTTAGTGAGAATTTATGCTAAAAAAATGTATTAGTAAATATTTTTGCACATGTCTAACACCTTTTGTATTTTAAGAAAGAGAGATTCTAAATGTTGAGGGAAAGGGCGAGGAAACGAGCGAGGGAAATGACGTGGCAAAGTGAAAGTCGTTCATTTTTCTCGAGATGCGCGTGAAAAAATCAACGCACGCATCTCAAGAAAAATGAACGGCTTTCACCTCGCCACATCATTTCCCTCGCTCGTTTCCTCGCCCTTTCCCTCGACATTTAGAATGTGGGTTTAAGAAATCCATTTTGCACATGTCTAACACCTATAACGAATATTGACTCGAGAAATAGTTGTTGTATCCGTCATGTACATCTTTTGTATTTCAATTCAAATTGAGTATAAAAATTAACCCTTCTAGAAATCCATTTTGCACATGCCTAACATCTGTAACGAATATTGGCCAGATAAATAGTTGTTGTATCCGTCATGTACATCTTTTGTATTTTAAGAATACCCTCAACAAGTCACCGCGTGGTCCAGAAGGACAAGTCAATTCATTTGCACAAAATTTTCATATTTGGGGTTTGTTTTATTAACACATGATTTTGTAATTATATTCCTCGTGAATTCAATCATGAGTCTCACCTTTTAGCGACCACCGCTGCTTGATTGTACTATGACAATGACTTTTAATATTTATGCTATTCGCTTAACGAAAAAAACACTTGCATAATATATAAATAATGAAATATATATATATATATTATTTCAATTCAAATAATAAAAAATATGAATTTTCAATTTTCACTTTATATGTTTATTTAGTGAGAATTTATGAAAAAAAAAATGCATTAGTAAAAGTTCACTGGTTATAATTTTTCATACTTCGAACTAACTCTTTCGAAAATACCAAATTTTCTTTAAAGTCATCAATGAGGTCCGGTGAGAGTTAATGTTTTGAATTAAAATTTATTTCTAAATGTCTTGTACATAGTCGATAAATTGAATTCAAAATTTTCATGCAAAGCTCAACAAATGCATCAAATTTACATAATTAAAATTAATTTATTGTCATTAAGACAATTATAATTAAAAATTATAATAAACTTATTAATTAATAAAAAATAAAAAATAAATATACACACACATAGAACACATGTGTACACACCAATTCCATAAACTTCTTATCACTCTTCTTCTTTCTCTTTCACACTAAAGCTATCCAAACTCCTTTCCTCTTTAGCAATCCCATGTGCCATTGTGGCCCCTAGCAAAATAAATCCATTCCTAAGCTTCAACAAAACAACTTGGTAGGGGAGAAAGTAGACCTAATGATTTACTTTGAAGGAAAATTCTAAATGTCGAGGGAAAGAGCGAGGAAACCAGCAAGGAAAAGGAGGTGGCGGGGGGGGGGGGGGGGGGGGGGGGGTGAACCGTTCACCCCCCTCGAGATGTTTTTGGCACGCGCATCTCGAGGGGGTGAACGGTTCACCCCCCGCCACCTCCTTTTCCTCGCTGGTTTCCTCGCCCTTTCCCTCGACACATAGAATCACTCTACTTTGAATAGCAAATCTTACCAAACCTCAGCCTTTGAAAGTGCAATTATAATCAAGCCTCTTTATGACGAGCTCAAATTATTGTTTTATTTTATTTATTTATTTATTTATTTTAATAATAAAAACATGTCAATTTTGAGCTCCAAAATTGCTGAAGCATACAAAACCATGAGAATCATCCATTTAATCCTGAATCCTACATTGAGTTGTGATTTAGTAAGGGCACCTACACACTTCCGTCACACTGATGCACAAAGAATCCATAGGATCCTGATTCAAATTTCAAGAGTGGGAGATTTAGAACTCGAACAAAGTATAAGATGTGGGTTGGGTATACATTACACGCCAATTATGATAAGTAACGAAGAGTCGTTATTACTTTTTTTTTTTTTGAAAGACAAGTGTGTTACCGGTGGATATAAAACTCAAGACGTGAAAATTAAATCACTATAGCCTTAATCATCCAATCAGACTACCATTGACTTGTTATTACTTATTACTATCATACCATTGACAATGTCATGTAGGTCGTAAACATGTAAACATGAAATTTTGTGTCCAACCATAGTGTTACTCAAATAAGTTTCATGTTATTTCAAGTTAAATCAAATTATTATGTTTCTTGGTAAGTCGTGTTCGTGTTTTATTTTTTAAATGATTTAACCTGATAATCAGGGGAGACACGACCAATTCCCCTGCCTAATATGTTTTTTCCCTCTCATCGTCTCCTCATCATCTATTCATCGATCTGTTTTACTCGTCTCACAGCTCAACGATGTGCTAGTCTAAACTCTACCACCGTATCGGTATCATCACATTTCGATTAAAAATCGTTGAACGATGTTACGGGCAGGGTACAAGTTACTTAGCATGCTACCAAGCCCATGCTATATCCCACCCCATTAGATAAGTCGTACAAGCAAAGTGTCTCCACCCTGTACTCCGCGAGGTACTCGAAGAAGTTCATTCTCTACAAAAACACTTCAAATCTCTGAACACTCCGCCATTCGAACCAAACACAACTATCAAAGTTTCCCCAAAAAATGGCAGAAACTGAAACCAAATCGATTTCTTGGAACGAAGAGCCGAAGAAACAAGGCCCCTTTGCTCCTCTCTTCTCACTCTTCCCCAACATCCACATAAACTTGCCTCACGTAAACTTGCCCCAGTTCAAGAGAGAATCCAAAGTGGAAGAAGTTGTTCAGAAAGTTGGAGAAGAACCCAACTCGGAGAAACGTGATGTGGTGAGAGTTCCCGAGTCAAGGAGGGATTTGCCTGTGTTGAAGTTGGAGAATGAGGAGGCTGGAAAAGAGAGTGGTGGGCGGATTATGTGGCAGGTTTGGTTTTTGTTTACTTATTTTTTTTTTTTTTATTGAAGTTTGTGTTGTGGAGTTCAAACCCTAATCCTAGTTGCTAAAGTTGTGTGTGTGTGTGTTTTTTAATGGTTTTGTGATGATTTCGAGTTTGGGGTGTTTGAATAATGTTAGGGTTTGATGTGGCTTTTGTGAAATTTATATTGATTTGGGTATTTGTTGAATGGGTTGCAGTATGTGATTAGGTAAAGGAAGTTTTTTTCTAGCTAGTTTGATTATGTTTGAAAATGGGGTTCATTCAAAATCCATGATAGTGAATAAGTGAGAAAGGGGCTTAACAAGGTGGATTCAGATGTTGAAAAGTGATGTACTTTTGTTCAGGCTACCTAAGAAGGTATTTGTTAGGGATGATACCTACAACCTGTGAACTTGGTCGGTTATGGTATGAAGGCCTGCTTGAGGGTTAAAACGGTAAGGAAGGAGTATTTGAGGTATAGTTTCTATTTGAAAATTTATTTCGAATGTGGATTCTATAGGTATGGGCAAAAGTTGGATAGGGTGTTCCATGATTCCAATTGGATGGGTAAATGGAAATTTCATGTGGTACAAAATTTGTTGAGGTAAAAAGCCTCCATGGCTGCTGATCGTTAATATATTACTTGAGGATGTTGGATGTTGATGAGGATGACTTTATGAAAGTTTTAAAGTAGTTCTTGCGGTGAACTTGTCTTTGTTGGTCCTTGGAGGCTATATGATTTTGAGTTTATCACGTTGTGGTAGTATAAGATACATTTGATGACAGACATTCTAGGGAGAAAAAAAAAGTAGGGATACTGCTCTCAAGATTAGGAAGGGGCTAATGGGTGGACAAGGGTTCGCCCTCACATTGAAGGACACTGTTATCAAAGAGGCTGAAGAATTGTACTTCATCTCTTATGGGTTTTGTAATAGGAAAAGAATAATTTGCTATTGCAGGCAAAACTGACCTCAAGGCATGAGTGTTCCATGCCTTTGAAAATATTGTAGGGGTCCTTGGAGCTGTTCATAACATATCTAGAGGGCGAAGCTGTTTTCTTGCTTATGCATTATCCATCTTTCTTTTGAGAGGTGGTCATACATTTCTTAAGCTCTTACCTCAGTCCAGAAGTATACACATTTCTTAATGTCTTAGATATATCCAAAGCTTTGATTTGCTCTTTTGGGGCAGAGCAAGTGGACCTGTTCCAAGGTGAGCCCTGAGGCATGAGCCTCCCTGCTTTTGAAAACATTGCATGAAATCTCAACTCTGGTGATATTTGCACAACATGAGATCATTGCCTTGTCTAGAAACTTCTTGGACTTCTTTTTAAATGTTTATTAGCGTTGTTGGTATTATTCTTTTCTGTCAGTGAAATATTTCGGATGGGATTAGAAAGTGAATGCATGCATTGCTTTAAGGATAAAGTCAAGTAATTGCAGTTCCCCGTTGGTCTACAAAGTTGATGAGGAGCCCCTTAATTGTGGATTTCTTATAAGGTGGCAGTTCCAAATGGAAGACATAATATATATGTCTGTTTTTCTGAGGGTTATCATCAGTATTAGAAACACAAGTCCATTATCAGATTTGAGGATTTCTGGAGAGGCAGCAATGGGATTGCTTTGAGAAAGATGGTGATGAAGACAGGTTGCCCTAAGGTCCTCTTGATGGAGGAGTATGGACCTCTCCTCTGAGTTTGAGCCCCAGCAGGTTCCATGGGGTGACATCATCAACAAATCTATATAATACCTAAATACTTGGGATCACAATATTAACATACATGCCTCATCATGGGCTTTTAGGTTTGAGGTCTGGGGATGGTAGCTTTGTGATGTAAATTAATCTTCTTGTTTGGGGGCAGACGTTTTCTAATTTCATTTAAGCAGCATGGTTTATTCTTTAAAGTTGTCATTATAACTCACTGTGGTTTCGCAGTGAAATTGAAATATGCATTCATAAGAAAACTCCTTGTAGCTGAAGGAGGCACAAAATACTAATTAGTGAACTCACCAAGAAAGAAACATTTGTACATTGTTCCATTTTTACCACTTCAATACTTCGAAATCTGTCAATCTTCCTTCTTCTATCGTTTCCACTTTCCACTCATTGAAGGCCCATCAGGTCATCTTTTGCCAACTTCCCCTGCAACCCCATTTTCTTAAACAGACTTTTTGCGGCCTAGGAATAAACCTTAAAGGGTCTTTGGCCATACCCACACTGTCGCTTCCCAACTTCATTCCATCACATTTCTCACTACATCTAGGAATATATGTTACCAAAATACTGTTATGAAGGGTGCTCAGGGGTCCTTCCTTGGCATCATTGTATATTTGGTGTCACTAACCCAGGAACCCTCCTCTATGAATTTGTATGGCAACCCCATATCTCCATAACTTTATATTTGGGCGAGTTTCAAAACTTGTATTCATAAATTGGGAAATATGATACAATACAACCCCATTAAACGGACAAGTAATCATTAGTTTTCTTGTCTCGTCGTGTTTTTCGAGATAAATGTATTTCAAAAGGACATTAGAGACTATTGATTGGAACCCTTACATGTGATTTATTATAAAGCTTTCATCAAGTGTGACATTCGAAACAAAGAGTTCAGTTCACGTGTGATTGCATCTTCCCAAAATTGTTCTTAGTCTAAGAATTGAACTTGAAGTGGCATGACATTTGAAATTCACTCTTGGACCTCCTGGTTCTGTTGTGTTCTTGTTTATTTGGCATTGTAGATGCCCCCTGTTCTGAGAAGAGAAGTATCAGCTCTTTTCCTGCAAATACATTTGTTCTACAGTTTTTGTTGAAAATCGAGAGACCCATATTAGTTGCCAAATACAAGAGGCAAACTCCCGACTCTGTGTAAATTATCTTGAAGTAAACAGAGACACTTGTTGTAGTTTTGGTATTTCTAGGTTTGATAGTTGGCTTTTTTTTCATTTAGCAAGTGTGTGAACTATACTTAATATTTTGTCTGCAAATTAAACCATTTTTATATGCTGATTTCCATATTGATTATTTAATTTGCCTCATCGTTTCAGACGTTTAGGATCATAAAAATTTGATGTATAGTATCATACAGAAATAAGTTCTATATGGATGCTTGAATGAAAAATAATGTTTATGTCTTTTGTTCTCAGTGTCTTAACCATGTTTCAAAGTTTTGAGTTTAGACAAGTGCATTGTTTGATATTATCTGATTCCTTGTAATTTTTCTTGAAGGTATATGCCCTTGGAGGTTTCATGCTTGTGAGGTGGGCCTGGGCCAAGTGGCAGGAGAAGAAGGCAAATGAAAAGCAATCTGATAAAAAAGAAACTGAAGATGGTGATGGTGATGGAGATGGAGATCAAGAGCCAACCTCTCCGGAAGATGATTAGTGTTCAAGTCTGTCAACAGAATATTATCAATTTGTGCTATATTGATAGTGAAAATTCTCTGTTACTATTTTCATTTCTCTTATAGGATATCAGTTTGAGCAAACTAGATTGTTCGTTTCTTCACTGCTAATCATCCATTAGCTTATAGTCATTTTCATAGTTGTATATGATTAAAGAATGGTTGTTGGAGATGATCTTAATTGACTTGATATATGTAAGTGGTTGAAGGCAGCATTTAAAAGTCTTGTAGTGCCATGAAGTTAAGTGTAGAGTGAGGTTAGGGAACCAAGGTTTTGCAAACCAAGGTGGCATCTGATTTTTTTACAATCTCGAGATATATGTAAACATCTGATTTTGATGATTTCATCATTATTTGCAATATCACGGCCCATGTCACCCTGGTTGTTTAAACATAGTTGGTAGAACTCGACATGACAAGTGGGCTTAAGGAGTTTTTTTTTTTTTTTTGCTGTAGTTTAGGGTTTGCTTCCTCTGGTAGGCAGCATGTTCTGATGTTCAAGAAAAAGTAAAGGGACTTTATAATATCATCATGGAGATTAATCTCCATTGTAGGGGCTTTGTTCCTTAACTCCTCGAGTTTTGGTGTTGATTTGGGGCGTATTACTGAGGACCACTGTTGTTAATTAAAAAAATTTAAAAAAAAAAAAATTCGCCCGTTGCCGGGGATCGAACCCGGGTCACCCGCGTGACAGGCGGGAATACTTAACCACTATACTACAACGACTTGATGGCAAGATTCAAGTTTTTTTTATCTTCAAAAATTAAGCTATTTCCATTTGCTAGTTTGTTCATTCTTTAATATCTATATAAACATTAATCCTTTTTAAACAATAATCCTTACAAATTACATCTACAATTTGAAAGTTTTTCAATATTCATTGAGATAGCATTACTTGAATATATCACATTAGGATGCTATATGGTGTCGTCAAGCCATGTCTTAGATTTCAAGGACGAGAATTGTTGCCTCATTGCCGCAACTCCATTTATCTTCTAAACAAGTTATGGGGGGCACATCTAATAATTGTTCGGAGGAGCTTAATATATATAGGTTTTTACTGTTTTGACCTTTCATCTCTCTATAGTTTGAAGTTTTTGTATTGAAGAGACGGAGACAGTCTCTCTGGTTTGCTCACTCGTGTTCATCTTTAATTGGCTTTTGTTTGGGGAAGGGATATAGTAGCATTTGGATTTTGGGATGGTTTTAGGGGTTATTTTGATCTTAATAAGTTTGCTGTGTTGGGGGAAATTTATCATTTGGTGCTTATAACCCCAAGCTAAACCACTCTTATTGAGAAAATGTACAGAGAGGTTTTCTGCTTATTTTCTAGTGATTATCTCTCATTCTATCATTGTTTAATAATTAAACATTGATTAATAATGTTTAATACCCAATTAATAGTTGCCTGTACTAATCGACATTGTAAAAAGTTTCGTACATAATGGGGTGTATTGTATTTTAGGGATATTTAATTTTGGTCATATCATACTGGTATGTTTTGTGTATTTATTTGGCTTAAACTATGGTTTAATTCAAGTAAGGATAAAATGGTCTGTAAAAAGTTTGACTGATCAGTGATTTGGACTTAACGGTTCTGTCAGAAAATGAGAGTTAGACTCAAATAATTTTTAAAACGAGGGCTAAACTCTAATGTAGGGTTGAACAAAAAATGAACCAAACCGATCAAAACGAACCGAGTTTGGTTTTTTAAATTTGGTTCGGATCGGTTTTGGTTTTAAAAAATTCAAACCAAAGTGGTTGGTTCTGTTTTCGATTTCTTATGTGATTTTAACTGACCAAACCGAACCGAACCGAATATATTTTATATAAAATAATATAATATATTAAATTAGTCGGTCGGTTCGATTTATTTTAGTTGGATTCGATTTTAGTTAGTTCGGGTTTGCATTAATTAGAATTGGTCTTATTAATGGTCGGTTCGATTTCGATTTGAAAATTTAAAATCGACCAAAGTCGATTCAGTTCACGGTTTAAGTGAAAATCGAACCAACGGTTCAGTTTTCAACCCTACTCTAAATGGGTATAAACGAATGAGTACCAAACTCAAAATACCTTATATATATCCCAAATGAATCCATAACTGAACCACTAAAGATCGAACATATGAATTCTTAATCTTCAATTAAAAGCAAATAAAAGAAGTTGTTTGTTAAGGTAAGTAGGCCAATGATGTTGATTAGTAAAGACTCATATGTTTTCCTTGCTTAAAATGCATGCAAAGGTGGAGAGATGTATATTTTTATCACGGGGACCAACAAGTTGGAATATGAAACTAAAGACGATCTGAATGCAATTAGATTAGAGTCACCAATTGAAGTTGGTAAGAGGTATCATAATTTAGATACCAACATATCTCATAGTACCCAAGTCTTTGCATGATCTGCTCAATTGATTGGGTGCTATTGTTATTCAATTCACTATGGTTCACCAAAATGGGTTTCGTTTTCTATGGTTTTTAGGCATGGTAATGATATTTTGGTTATTAAACATTCCAAAACAAAATTTAATTGAAAGTTTATCTTAATTCAGCCTCTAGGTCGTCCCTCTTGGGATCGAACCTTGGACTTGGGGGGGCATTCATTTATCTTAATCCAGTGGTCATTCTTCTCGAGATGGAAACTTTGAGTTGGGAATTAGCTCTATATCGTTATTAAGAATCATTTAATACTTCTCCAAAATCCCAGCGCGAAAGGTCAATACATAACTAAAATTACATGTGAGGGATTTGTCGATGATGGGTACTAACTCAGCGATAGACTTATAACAAATGAATCACATGTTGAGGTTTTGAACTTGCCGGCAGCATCTAAAGTGAGAGGAGTTAAAGATTAAAAATAAAAAACAATCGTAAGAAACTCGTGGCATTCTCTGAAATGGATCAAAGTTAACTCGGATTGAAGCTGACTGAAACAGTCAAAGACTCAAAAGTCATTAACATTGAAATTGTAAAAAAGACCCAACAAATATGGGAGACAAACACGATGAAGTCTGATGATTTGTAACCATCCTTGCTTCGCTGTGCCTGGCTGTACACAAAGCTCCCCACTGCCGGCCACAATCTCTTTACACGTGTCACACTTCACCATATCATTCAAGTGGGCCACAAGACCAATAGGTCTCT